>WEIU01017005.1:197675-208802 GCA_013389925.1 Aegithalos caudatus | reverse complement strand
ATACAAAACCAGAAATAATCTCTTAGTAGATGTTATCAATTGTAACAAAGCAAGATGTAACATCAGGTTATACAGATATGTCAAGATATCAAGAATTCCAGGTAGACACTTGCTGGAAGAAAAGACAAATGTAACTAAAAGTCACAAACACTGGATCAGATGGTCAGCTAAGGAAAGCAACACAGTTCCTTGGATTCACAAATTTAAACAACTCATGGCTTCATCTCAGCTGGCTCTCCTCTAAGGGGACTCCCTACATTTTCAGGGTCATGTAAGTTGCAAATAAGCAGCAAATCCAATTTCATCAAAAAGGGCTAAGGTTGAATATGGGCTTTTAAATTCACAAGTGCCATTCTAAAGTGTGCTTTAATCTAATCAATCCAACAGTAAACTACCTATTTCTAGACCAACACAAAGGGTAATTAAAAGTGCAGAATTCAGGACATCATTACAATTTGATAGTAAGTTTACAGTAATTATTTTAAAAACTAATTAATGAAGTAGACAAGTAAGCAAAAACAAGAGATCACAAAGAAACAGGATCTGTTCCTGATTGATTCACTACTGAAAGTAGTTGTCAAATAAAACATTAAATACATAGGTATAGCTGTAGTTCTATTTGGAATTGCCAGTTTCAAAACAAAACTTCATTCATTGCTGTACAATGTATTTTGAATTTATTAATTGAACTACTGCTACATGTTACCTTTATGTGTTGAACTAGAGCTAAATGACTCAAGAATTTAATGCTCAAGTGTGTAATTCTGAATCTCTGCACAAGGCCATGAAATACTGTAAATAAGTACCAACTGGACTGGTCTAATTTACATTCAGTGATGAGCAGATTCTACCTTTATCTTGTTTCATTAAGATACATTAATGATAGAGATTATCCAGTAAAGAAAAAGAATCTCAAGATGAGATAGATGGTGGTCATTAATGGTGCACATTACCTTGTTGTACTGCATACAGATTGATTTCACCCAATACTAGCTTTAACATATAATAGAAGGCTCAAACAATAATACCTAGGAAAATTGCTGCAAGATGAAGAATGTAATATCTACAAATTTGGGGCTATTACACATTTGAATTTGCTCTGCTGGAACATCCTCATGAGCAAAGTATTCAAGGGCACTTTTAACTTACTGTAATTTTAACTTGCTGAATTAAATACATACACTTTTTGATGCAGGCCTAAAAACAACAGTAATTTTACTGAATTTCTCCTCTTTTACTGCATTTTACACAATTGGCACTGTGTACAAATCTCTATTATTAACACAAGTGTGGGGGAAATTATATTGATTCCTTTATTCACATTCCAATTCCTGAATCCTTATCTACAATTTTTATTTGCATGCTAGTTCTTTCATCTCAGTCTTTTGGTTTTCTATTCTTTTTCTTTATGCCACCATGCCTTAGGCCTGCTTTCACTGTGAACTACAGTACTGGAGTGTGAACCAGGAGATGCTGACACTGCAAAAATGCCTGGCTGAGGAGGAAATAATTCTTTTACGAATTAATATCCCAGACACAGACAGACCAAAGAAACCACATGGAGCTGACAAAAGATAAATAGGATCATGCTGCTAGAATCACTTGCCTTGCTCTAGAGAATACTAAAATGAGAAGGGCTGACATTCCCACTAACATTTCAAGCTTCCAAATAAATAAAAGTAATTTACTTTAACTCCTTGTAGACAGACATTCAGTCACAGAAGTACCAAATGTAGTTGAGCAATTTAACAGATGCCATTTTAAATTAATTCCAAGGCTATAAGAAAGAAAAATGTTGGTTCCATACATACCAGCACAAAGGTACAGTTCTAGTCAAATTCTACATCCTAATGGGATATGGAATTTGATGTGTTTATCTCAGAACAGTTCAGGTTGTTGCTTATGTTTCTATCAATTCCAGATAAATTCTAATAACAGAAAAGAATTTATGTATCTTTAGAATAATACTTTTTTTTTTTTTTTTTTTTTTTTTTTTTAATAAAAAGTTAGGNCCAATTAAAAGCCTGGGTTTCACCATCCAATGAAAAACAGCAAAGCTACAATAAAGGTCAGATGGAATTGGGCATTTGGGAACATTTCACAGAACTAGAGAATCACAGAACAATTTGGGTTGGAAGGGACCTTAAAAATCATCGAGTTCCAACTCCCCTGCCATGGGAGGGGACACCTTTCATTAGAATAGGTTGCTCAAAGCCCCATCCAACCTGAGCCTGAACTCTTCCAATAATGGGATATGCACAACTTCTCTGAGAAACCTGTTCCAGTGTCTCATCACCCTCATCAAAAAGCAATTTCTCCTTCTATCCAATCACTTTCAGCTTAAAAGTGTTGACCTTTCTCCTGTCATTAAAGACATTGGTAAAAAGTCTTTCTCCATCCTTATTATGATTCACCAATGTGGGCCTGATTTTCTGAGTCTGGAGGATTTTAGTCTGCTAGTGGCTGCGGATTTCTTCCCAAGTGAAGATTCCTTGGGAGAATTTTTTTCTCAAAGCAATTTTAGTAAATAATAGTTCTTTCTCAAAATTATCCTGTACAGCTGTGTGTTTGTTTCTCTAGTTCCACCAATGGCACTAGAGAGGTGTCGTTCCTATTCACCAATCATGTTAAGTCTGTATCAGAACACCTTACAAAAAGTAGTAAAAATTAGACAATAAAGCCTTCTTTATGCCATTTGCCTTCTGAAATATTTGGAGTCTCTCGTGTCAAACCGCAACACACCATCAATATTTTATGTATGGTTCTGTTCCAGTGGAGCCAATTCAAACATGTAATAGGCACAAATACTGAAATGCTTCTATAGGATCTCCCTGGAGCCTTCTCTTCTCCAGGCTGAAAAATCCCAACTCTCTCAGCCTGTCCTCCCAGGAGAGGTGCTACAGCCCTCTGATCAACTTTGTAACTCTTCACTGGACCTGCTCTAACAGGTCCATGTCTGTCTTTTAACAGAGCCCCAAAACTGGACACAGTATTCCAGATGGGATGGCAGGAGAATTGAGTAAAGGAGCAGAATCAACTCCCTCAACCCGCTGGCCACACATCTTTTGGTGCAACCCACAGTAAGACTTTCTGTGATGCATGTGCACATTGTTGGGTCATGCTTTTTTTGCTAGTGTAAGAAAGGAAACCCAGGATTTTTCCCATTTTTATTTAAAAAATGTCTAGCTTTAGAGCCACTGACAGCAAAAAACTCAATAAAGAACTACATACAGACATGTTTCATACAAGCAACAGTGTTAATGAACTGTTTGCAGGTTAACACTATTAAGCCTTTGTCACTGTCAAGTATGGCAGATTTGTTATCTCCCTAAGAACTTGTAATAATGTCTCATGGTAAAGATGTTTTTTCACTCTCTGGTCATTGGTTAGTAGGTAAAAACTAGTAGATTATGCATGTCACCTATATGGCAGCAGCTTCTGATTTTATAAATGGTCTATAGCTTAAAGATGACTAGTTCTCTTCCTCCTCAGTATTTAAGGGCCTGAACTTGACATCAGCTTCCTGGTTGTGCCTACTTTTAACAAGCCAGTGAATGCCCTGCCAAGTCTTCCTACAGCTGCCCGAAAAAAATATGAATTAGTCAATTACCTTTATATGCATGTTTAAGCTGGTAAAAAAAGATAATTTTCCAAATTTTAATAAATTAATTAATTCAATATTAATTTTTCCCTGAAATAGGGGCAAAACATTGATACCAGAAAATTTTCTGATGAATGATGAAGTCTGAAAACTCAGTTCCAAACTTTAGTTTTGAAAAAAAAGTCTTCTATGCTGTGTTGTGGACTATCCTTCTACCAGAGAAGATTCAGTACATTGCAAAGTTATAGTGGTGACAAGGAATTATGAAGACAGGAGTTATCCAAACTATACCTCCAATAATCCCATAAACCACCACAGTGACCTAGATTTATGCAAGCAGTAATGGAAAATCCACCATTTAAAATTTTTAAACTACCTTTCCTTAAAAGTAAAAAAAATAGTGTCCTGTTGAAAATTATAATTTAGCAGAAAATACAGTTTCTGTAGAAAATTCTTAATTAAAAGTTTTATCCAACTGTAATACAAATTTATGAGGGCTGGTTGGGTGCTTGCTTTTTTCCCCCTGCTGGGTCTGCCTGGAGTACCAGATTTTGGTCAAGCAGCACACTTGACGAGCCACAGCATTTTCCACCTCAGTTTAGCTACAGTTGTCTTGACAGCAGACGTCAAGAAAAATCTGCCGCAGGGAAATCAGACACATATGCAGAACAAATTTGGGGAAGACTTCAGGAATGGCAATGTGCAAACACTTTTAATGACATACTGCAGGAGTGCTGAAAACTAGTAGTTCAAGAGTTTCAACCCACTTTTAAAACCAGTAACTTTTGTAAATACAGACACGACACATCAACCGAGTTCTCTGCCACAGTTTCTGCAGTAGATTTAGTGGCTGGTAGAAGATATACCTAGATAAAAAATACATCTCCTTGTAGCTTAAAGAAATTACATGACTGCTAAAGAGAATTACTTTTATTGCTACAAAATTTATTTATTAAAAGATTAGAATTACTTAAAGTTGCTGTAAGGCCTCATTACTAAGGTATCAGTAAAAAAACACAAGCAGACCTAACTAACCCTGAGGTTTTTTCCACTGCAGCGGTCAAAACAAAACTAAGTAAAAGCAGAAAATGAGATATTATGAATACGGACATCCATGAGTATCTACAAGGACATTTGAAGAAGTTCTGTTATATGAAACCCGATTTAGAAATATTTATACTTTGCTATTTGCATTTCTACTCTCTTCGCTCTTGGCCTCACATAGTTACCCTCTCCTAGCTTTCAGTGTCTGAAGTGGCTTCTCAAGGAGCATTCTGCCTTCACTCTGTTTTACAGCTGCTGCTGTAAACTCTGTGTTTACATGAGCATGAAACGTGAACTCTGTGTACATAAAGCATGAGTAAGATTCTCAACATTGTGCACAATGAGATATAAATGTACCTTTCCTTCTCCCATTCCCTTTCCTGAATACATAAATCCACATACAGATGCTATTTCTTTTTCTCAGTGGTCCACAGGCAGGAGGATATCCTTGGAATTGCAATATTTTCAGTCAGACTGTCCCTTTTAAAACCTTCATTAATGAGTAGTAGATAGAACAAAGCCTTTAAGTCTTCCTGCAAAACTTCTGAAGAGAGGACACACATTGCAAAATTAATGCTTTGTTCTGAAACTCAGTCATCTGATGTGCTTGCACAGAGCAACCCTGCTTTAAGCAGAATTCATCACCAGCTTCACAGAAGACCATACTGTATTTTTACTCTACCATACTCTGAACTATTTCATACTTTTTCAGTTTCAAAATGGTAACAGCAGTACAGTGTTACCCCTGAATTTCACTGCCTTGTATTGTGTCAAATTGTTCATGAAACTTTCTTGTTTCCTTAACTGGTTTCACCTGCAAGCATCAAAATCAAATCCTGTAAAGTTAATATTCTGGGATGATACAAGCAGGTGGGGAAAAGTGTGGATAAAAAGTGTAGATATTTGGTGTAGATATCGCCACCATGCAAACCACAACAAGTAGGTCACATTTCGGTGGCACACCTTTAATTCAATTGACAAATAGATTGAAAAACATTTTAAAATGTTTTGAAAAGAAGCAGAAATTCCAACTTCATGTGCCTTTTGTATATTAAGAGTTAGAAAGGAAGGTGTAGGAGATAACAAGCAAACAAAGTATTCTTTGAAGTGTTGCTTTCCATGGGAGCATTCCTTCCTGAATCAAAACAGCCCTGTTGTCCATCAGATTTAGTAACTTTATTTTAGTGATGATGAGACAAGGGGTATATAAGAGAGATTATACAATAGAGGAAATATACAAAAAACCCCCACATTCACTCTGCTCTGCTCCACTTCATTACTGGGTATAATAACAATTCTGGGTGTAATAACAAATCTTTTTTCAATGACAGTATGAAGAATTTTAGCTTTCTTTTGCAAGGTGTCTGGTGCCAGCTAAATTGTTGTTTTTATATATAATGGGCAATAATAAATTCTAAGTGAGAATACATATAGATGTAACAAAGGGAAGAAAAATGCAGACTGGGACAATTTAGGGAATTCATATATGAATTTCCTTTTTTTTTTTTTTTTTTAATTATGATTTTATTTGTATGTCTCAGAAAATAAATTCCATTTTATATGCATTTCCTCCTTCCTTCACTGTAAACTGAAATTTCACCTGGTGATGACCTTGCATGTACAATAAAGTCATTAGTTCAAGATGGCCATTGTCCTCCTTGTCCTCATACTGCCTTTTTTTTTTTTTTTTTATTTTTTAACAAATTAGTCCCCACTTCTGTTTCCTGGATACCACAGAAGTTAATGCCATTTTTGAGGCTTCAGCATTTAAGAGAAGAAAGTAAACAGAAGAAATACAGAAAGCAGAAGACATACAGAGGATTATAAATTACAAAATTGTACAAGAGAAACCATATGAACAGAGAGCATTCTTAAATCTTTCTCCTAACACAAAATCTAGAAAATAGCCAATATAAGTATCAGGAGTTTAAAATAAGCAAGTATCTTCCAGAGTGCCTAACATAAGCAAAAAATGCAGGTAGTTTGTAAAAAGTGGAATTCTAAATTCATGTAAGAAAATCCATACTACTCTAAGTAGATTAGGCTAAATTAGTATTAAGTACCACTATATAGGTCCAGAATATAGGTCTGAAAGTTATAAAAAGTAGTATCACCACAGAAGGCTTTTATTGTTTCTGGGTCCCAGTGAAAACAAACAAGCAGGAACAATGCTTTATTTATGTATATTCGGGCAACAACACTGACAAATAATTTATTAATATCTCAATGTTCCTCCCAGTACAACACAATTTCACCCAAGGACACTTTGGAAAACTCCTCAGAGCAACCAACCACTGTTTGTTTGAAGTGTAGACAGTTTCAGAACATTTTTTTAATACTTTGTGGTACCAGTGTGTGTATTTTCACCACAGGAAATTATGCCAATAACTAAAGAGCTTTTTCTCCCCAAAAGAACAGCAGAACAATACAGTTCCTCTGAAGTTGTAATGGTCTTTGGCACACAGTATCAACAGGAAATCATAACTCTGTGCATCTATTGAAAAAAAGATACTTTCACAAGAAATAAACACTGTAAGTAGACAGGAATCAAAATTCAGTTATCTCAGTTTAGCCCATATTCTTCTCTGCAGTACTGCATCTAGAAAGTCACTGGTTTTTAGATGTCTGAGTGATTCACAGAACTTCAGAGAAATGGCACAAAAGGAAATTATTACAACCAGACTAATGGCCTGGAAGCAACGAGCTGCCTTACTTATCCTGAGACAGAACAAGATTGGAGCTTCACTGTATGTGATCAGATGCTGTTTGACATCTCTCTACAGAACATCTGTTTGTTCACAACACAATCCATTTTCAAGGCTGCTGTGCAGAACGGTGCTGTTTTGGATCCTAGACATCAGCTGCCTCCCAGTGGTAAGAAATATAGGAAGTGACTGGAAAAGACTGAAACTGAAAGGGAAGGCTGACCACCACTGAGGTCCCAGCTTTCTACTGGGCTCCCACCTTCTCTGCTCCTGCAGGGGCACTGGTGCTCACTCCAGTACCAGACTAGAGCCAGGCTGAACCCCAGCACACCCCCCAAATCACATGTATTGAGGATGCTGGGTCCTCAGCACCCCTTTTTTCTTTCTTTACAGATCTGATCCTACTTTGCTAAGCAACTTGCTAACAGAGATATAGGCTGCACTGGTCCCTCTCAACTAGCTGGAAACAAGACAAGTGTGTGTTTATTCTCATCCTTTTGAGAAAGCTAGCAGTTAGTCCTAACTTAGCACAGAGCCTGTTCTTGTCACTTTGACTTTATCCAACTGTGAAACAGGTTATATTCCATGACTTTTCCTTTGCCATGCAAGGACAAATTTTGACCTGACAAGATAAACTGGGCAAAAGTATTTTGGAATAGATATAGGTTCTCAACAGAAAAAGGTTTTGATACTCAAAGTCAAAAAATATATACATCAGGAAGTAAGTTTTCACAGTAGGTGTCACAATAAGGGCCAGTTCTTCAGGAATAGTAGATCCCACCCATGCAATGTTGAATCCATGACATGTAAGCACAGCAGGACCTGTGACAGCCTAAGATCTGGTCTTCTGGAAGATGCAAACAGATGTGGGAAAGCAGAAAGAAAGCCTCCATCAAATAAGTAACAGTAAGGAACAAGACAATCACAGTACTTCTTGACTGTGCCAATTAAAGTGGTCCTGTGAAGATAACACAGGCCAGAGCACATTAATAAATTAGGCTATTCATGTGAAACACCTATAGAAAGTATTAGATATTTCTTTTTTGCTGCAATATTGACGAGGAGAAGAGAATCAAACTGGTGGCCCTGAGGTGGTTTCAGAAGAGAAGTCAGACCATAGGAAAAGAGTCTATCATGTCTATATTGAAGAATTCAGCTAGATTTGATGCACAAGGTAAGTCATATGAAGTCCTTTAACTATTTGACTACATAAGGAACATTTTAAATCACTTCTTCTCTTGAGGTGATGAGGAAATTGATCTGTCTGAAGAACTGGTACCTTGTATGGTCTGCCTGCAGCTCTGTAACCCAGATACTCCACTCAAATTTCATGCCTAACAGTTAGGAGGTGGTAGTAGAGTGCTGTGTTTCTCAGGCTCTACTCCGTTCCCTCTTTGAATCTTTTTCCATTTTTCAGGTGACAAAGCTTACCTCTAGCCAGAAACAAAAAAAAAGGTTTCCTGAATTAACCATGATATCAAGCAACCCTCAGCAGTGTGCCTGTCTCTACTTCCCTACACCCCTCAAGTACTCCTGGTCTCCTGAAAGGCAGGGCAGTGGCCAAACCAAATGCTCAGCAGTCTGAAGGAAATTTCCAAGACCAATGACAACTCACACACAAATAAAGTCAGTCTCCAAGGAGGAGCTAAAAACACAAGAACAGATTTCAAAAACCAGTATGGGCACATCTCTTTGTAGCAAATTGCTTACTACTGAAGAAAATCTGTGGCCTGGAGACTTGAACTATACTTGGTCTCCCACAGATATTTTCACTATGTATGCTATGCCCCGATATATATGCTCATTGTTCCTGTGATACTATCATTTCTAGCTAATGAATTAATTGCTTCCAATTAATTGACAGCAGCCTCATACTGTATTACAGAAGGATTACAAATTAAATATTAATTATGCTTCATTGTGCAGAAGAAATCAAATTAAACACAATCACACTCCATTATGAAGTAAGTACACTAGACATTTTCCAGAACAGATGCACACTGTCCAAATTATAGTCAATTCTGATATATTGTAAACAAGCTAAGACTCATTTATTAAACTGAAAGTATCACACCTCCCACACAGAAATGCATGAGACAAATGTTTAAAGCTTCAAATTTTCACAGATGGTAGCAAGGAGAAAACACTTATAAGACAAGTATTTCATGCCTGAAGTCTTTAGCAGTCACTGGTATTTCACTGAAAGGAAAACAAAATTCCCAATATAGTTTTTCCTACCACAGTATCAGTCAAATCACTTAATTGTCATTGTGAGTTTGGTCTGACATCATGCAGAACTTCATCCGTAACCACAGGTTGCCAGGTGCCTAACTCCAAATTGGTAAAAATACATGTCTGAAAACAAGTTGAATGGTTTTCAGGGAAGAAAATACTTTTTTCAATAAGGGCATCTGAGTTTGAAAAAACAGTCTGAGAAGAGAAAGCCTAGAGAAGTGGAGTACATCACTCAGGAAAAGGGTATCTTCATCAGTGTGGCACCTTGGAAAGGGCAGCTCTGTTTTCCTCCTCAGGTTCTCTGAAACTTCACCCACTCTGGGAGAGCAAGTGGAGTATTTTTGGAGGTAGTGGGAGGAAGAAGGATAAAGGAGAGACAGATATCTCCAGAGTAACTTTTTTTCTCTCTCAAAAGATCGCCTTCAAAACATCTGATTGTCAGCTTACCCAGTGAATGGAAAATTTATTACAGAAGCTGAGCCAGACCTTTAGCTAATAAAAGTTTATTTAGCTCCACTGATTTCAACAACAGGAGAGGTGAGCTCTCGAGCCAAGAGAGCACCTTTCTCAACAATACTTCCTATGGATTTGATTCCTTTTAAAAAGGTACTTTATGCATAAATAGCTGGATAAAATTTCTAAAAAAAAAAAAAAAACCCAAAACAACCAACAAAACCAAAACAAAATGCCATCCATATTTGAAAAGGCTTCCAATGACTTTTTAGTCATCATTATGTCACTCTACTGGTTATCACTAACAACCTGAAAAGGACCATTTCAGCATATGATAGACTTCAAGTAGGTAAGTATTCTCAACATACTCATGCAAGTTATCTCAAAAATTCTGATTCAAAAACCCCACCAACTAGCAGCCATCTAGCAAACACATACATGATGGGTGGAAGCAACAGAATACAACCCTTTAAATTGATCACATCTGAATGCAAAACCAAATCAATTTTTACAAGTGATATCTAAAAGAATGTGCAATTAATTATTTTGCATTTTAAGATGCAGTTGTGTACATTCTGATCTGGGGTCTTACAAGAACAGCTGTCATTGACCTAAAAACACTACCAGTTTATTGTTAAAAAATTGCAGATGACACAGAGCTATACTGAAAAGCAGAGGTGCAATTATGTCATCTCTATCATTTACAGATATGTTCATTCATTACACATTACATTGTGTTCATTAAAATAACATTTTAATATTCAATAAAATAATCCTAATCTGTAAAACAAGATGGATATCATCTTCAAAAGCACATTATGAGCATCATTACTACTAACAAAACACAAAATCTCAATGCAGTATTACAGCCAATGGGTAACAGCATCTCTGGGAGTATTAGCAAAGGAATACTAATCAAGACTTCAATGATGGTATTGCTTGTAAGTATGGAAGTATTTTTGGACAGCATTTGTATTTTCAGAGTGCTGTTTTGATTGGTTCTGATGCTCTGAAGGAAACCACCAGAAAAAAACAAAACAAAACAAAACAAAACAAAACAAAACAAAACAAAACAAAAAAAAAAAAACA
>WEIU01017005.1:187550-197655 GCA_013389925.1 Aegithalos caudatus | reverse complement strand
AAAAAAAAAACAAAAAAAAAAACACAACCAACCATATAGTGGAACTACTAGATAGTCAGAGGGCTGTAAATCCTGCCTTACCTTACAATGACAGACTTGAGAATTTGTGTCTATCTGATCAAAGCAAAGATTAAGAGGGGACTTGATTACACTATACAAGAATTTACATGGGAGATTATTGATAGCAGAGAGCTCTTTAATCCAGCCAAAAAGCAAGTAACATCATTAAACGATGAAAAGATTAAGTTAAATACCAAAACAGAATAAAGGTAGCAACGTTTTACTGTCAAAACCACTAATCCTGGAAATGTCCTGACTCTATAAGTCTATGCATTATATACGACATAAACTGGTGGAATTCATGATGGCAAAGAGAGATGCCTCCCATGCAGCTAAGTTCTTAAACCTACAATTTTTAAAATAAAAAATAAAAAAAAAATCTATTTTTAAAGAATAACATCAGTCAAAAACCTGTCTGACATTTTGGTATAAGTGAACAAAAATCAAGAATACCTTAATTTCATCTGCACTTCTGTACTATTTTACTAATCCTCTGTGTTTATATTATACAAGTGTAGCTAAAATTTAATTTACTGTCCTGCATCCTATTCCTGCTCAGGTAATCCTTGGGACTCAGGCATGTGTTTCTGAAAAAACAAGTACACATTACTAGCAATACTGAAATACTGCTTTTCAAGACCTCAAGTTTTCTACATGTTCTCCAGTAGAACTGTTGATATTCTTTCTGTGAGGTAATATAATTTAGTTAAGTAACAGGCAGGGCCACTAAGTGGAGGTCATACTGCTTCACCCATCCTCATGGAACATTTACAACAACGTGCATACAGGCATGTCAAAAAGTAGCACATGCACACATCACAATCAGATCATTGATGACAATTTTTCAGGCTATACTGCTGCAACTTTAAGTGTATTCATCTTCAGTTCTCACATGGGACTTGCAGTCTATTACAAGATGCTGCTTTATGCGTACTGCAGACGCTTCACTGTCATTTAGAAGTCTGACAACAAAACCAAAATTATTCTAGCGACATGCAACAAAAACGTGTTACCTACAGGATTCAGAAAAACGAAACCATAATATGTGTACACTCATGGTGATAAACAGAATAAAAATTGCAAACATAAGGATGGATACTGAACTAATTTAAGGGTTTGAATGTTTAATGTGTTCCACGACACATGCGCATGTGTATGCGTGGGTGTCAGAGAAACTGAGAGGAGCTGATTTATACTGTCAAGCTTTTCCATGTTTCCTTCCTTGAATATTTATAACATTATGTCCCCCCTTAGGGTCAGGGTACTGATGGCTTATTTAGCTAATAATTTACGACTGCAGAGAAAACTTGATTGAAAATATTCAGTCCAGTGTCTGTTAGGTGCTGTATGAGTGAATGAATGAAGACAGAGTGAAAGAAACCAGCACCTTCTCTGTAGTACAGCTTTGTTAACAAGAAGATTTGGACAAAACTAGAATACACAGTGTACCCCAAGAAATGTACAATATTAGCTCTGTTGTACCACAAAAAAAACTTCACTGTTTTCACTTTCTTATATGCATGTTTTGCATGTTTCTTCCACTAGTACTGTCTTTTAAAGGAAAGAACAAGATTTTACACTAAAAGAGTAGTAAACAGTCTGACAGAAGTCAATTCATAAGTTTGCTCACAAAAATATCTTTATGAAGCATTCACCAGCCTTTGATCTCTCTATCACATAATGCTTTAGCAATTCACAATCTCATTCTTTTGCAGCTTTGTTACTTTTTGCATATGATCCCTCCTATGTGTTTAGCAGCATTGTGAGCATGACAAAATATTCACTCCATCTCTGATGGATATTTAGTTAAGTTTGATACACCAGCCCTGTACTTGCTGCAATTCTTAAATAATATATACTGAATCAAAAGCTATTATTCAAAATAGAAGAGCACAGAAACAGAATCCCAAATAGAACTAGACACACAACCAGAATCTCAGATGGATAAATAAACATAGGTCAGCATTTTTAACCAATTTTCCTATTTGTAAATCTCTATACACTCCTTTCCTCACTTTCTTGCTAAGTTTCCTTTCAGTGTCAAAGCATTTACAGATTTTTAAGGTCATCACTCTTTATGGTATCTGGAAGACAATATCTATCCTTCATGAGATTACTTAGAAGAAACCTCAAAAAGCATCAATTTTGTGTTCAGGGAATGGTAGAAAGAGCACATTGGAGATGTGATCTGTAACATTCTTTAGTGTGTTTTTTTACACAGCTTAATGCGAACATGACTTTTTTTAATATCTCTTTTATTATGATCAAACACTTGAGAGACACACAACCAAAGCTGTGGGATATAACAACAATGATGCCAAACACATGTCTGCCCCAATATTTCACCCCCATAGGGTGACCAAGTATTAGAATAGAGAAACCCCATAGGTGATACCTCCCCATTACAGACTCCCAGATGGGAGGACTTTCATGGGCTTTCTCTGACCAAGGTGGTAACATTGTGTGCAAAACTCTATCTTATTCTTCTTCCATAACTTTATTAATTGCTTTTGCATCTACACAGACATCTGCAGTTTTCTGTGGCAATGAGTTCCACAGAACGTTTTTGATATAATTTGATATAGTCTAAATTTTACAGCAGGATGAACAGTTAAATTAGTTAATTCTCTCTGTGCCATCCATGAATTTATAGATCTTTTCACAGACTTTAAGTCTACTTCACAGCTTGTAATATAGAAGGCGTTCCTTTGACCATCCTTGCTACACTTCTTTATGCATTCTTGAGCTCTTTGTACTATTTTCTGATGGGGGAGCAGAACCATGTATGTTGTTCAACATGCAGGAGCATTAGTGGTATGAGGAGTTGCCCAATAATTTCTGCTTTGTTCTAAATGCAATTCCTAGCTCTATGCTCTTTTTCTAGTANCCTAGCTCTATGCTCTTTTTCTAGTAATTCTTTACATTCACTTCCGTTCCTCTGCTCACCTTTGCACAGACAGTTTTTATACAACTACCTATAATAGCTCCAAGCCCTGTGTCCTGAGAGGGAATAGCTTGTCAGCTGCCATTTTGTCATCTACTAGCTTGGTATTGTGAAATCCTTCTGTATCTCTGCAGTGAACTTTCATTTTTGCTACACTGAATAACTTGGGACCATCAAAACCTTCACCACTCTGCTCCTTTCCAGTATACTTCTACAGATACCAAGCAATGCAAACATCAACACACATCCCTTTAAGACACTCCAAATAATATATTTTCATTTTATAACTATCTGAAACCTGTCAGGATACTGGATTTTTAATGAGTTTAGTAGATTTGGCCACTTTTGGTTATTAAAATGCAGCAATCAGAAAAAAAAAAAAAAACACAGTTTATACTTTTTCCAGGGGGAAAAATAAGCAAAACAAAGAAACAGCTCCTACTGAACACTAAATTCCTGCAGTAGGGAACAAGATAATCTCCCATAATTGTAAACAGCTTCAAAAGGACTTAGTAAACACCGTGAGAAGCTCGTGGATGAAGGAAACACAATTCTGCATGAAAAAACCATATCGAACAGGAATATGTTAAATCCAAAAATGACTACTACCTCTAAATTTCTTTACTGGCATGGGGAGTGCCAGTATAGGGGATTCAAACATCCTCCTTGAGCTTTGTGCCCCTCCTACACAAATCTTATTGCCATCTCCTTCCCATGCTCTTGCAACACAGTCAGTTGCTGGGCACTGAGGGCATTGGACTTGCACCAGTTTCAATATTTGTTTATCATATATTAGAGCAAGTTACAGGAAGCCAACTACTGTTGGCTCTGCCTCCAAGGCACTCATCTATGGAGCCTACAAGTTTCATTATTCTCCTGTCTCCCAACTCCTTCCTGCAGCTCCAGGAGTAGCTCATGCCATGCAATGTACACAGCACTATACAGCTGACACTCATTCTCCTTCAAAACACAGGCACTTTTGTTACAGACGTCAGTAGAGGGTTAAACTAGAAGTCCTTCTGGCCATAAAAAGAAATCAAAAGAAAGGAATGAAGTTGAGCTGTGAAAGGTGTATCCCACTATTCATCAAGTGTTTGATGAGCACTGGTGGAAGCAACTGAAACACTGAGGGTGCCAGGTGCCCCAAACTCTTTTTCTTTCAGTATATCTTTCAGTCCACGTGTCTCTGGTGGAAGATATTTGAGCTCTGCCAAACCCAGTAATATTCAGAACAACGTGGTATCTAATACCCCCAGTATACAGGCAGCTGGACTGCATAAGGGGTAAATATCTTTTCCCAGACAAATCTCAGTGGCCTGAGAAGCAGGCTAGGAAAGGAGGGCTTTCACTGCAATCAATGGCTGCAGTATGGTGAGAACTCTGTGATGGGGCACTCACACCTGCACAAACGCCACCTACACACAAGACAGGAAATTGGATACACACTACTCTAACATTTCCTTATTAAAAATACAGCCTGACAATCAATCTCTGTGTGTCTTCATTTACCTGGGAAAGACTTTTATCGGTATAAATCAGACTTGGATCCATCCTGCCTTTCAACCCATCTATTTGACTATGATGCACAAACAAGGAAAGAACAGGTGCAAGAGAAAGTATTTCTGTACATTTGGTCTTATAATACCTAGATGTAAAGTACATTGTCAGTAATGACACAGAATTATTACAGGGACAAAAACTGCTTGCTGGGTTAAAAGATTATCAAATAATCAGAATAAAAGCAATTTCCAGGTTTTATTACAAGTACACAAAATCATGGTTTAGGTAGTCACAAAAAATATCTGCAGAGCAATAACTCTCCTGGTTCACACTAATTTTCCTAAATAATAAAGGAAAATCAATTCTTTTGGACTTCTGGGTTATACAAAATTACACTTATGAAATACGTGTTTTGCAGAATGAACTGCCAGGAGGACTTTTATTTAAAACATGCACTGAACTGAACCCCTGAGTTACTCTTGTTTTGATCTTTATACCACAAGACAGAGGGGAACCAAACAAGTTTCCTGTTGGACAGAGGAAGGTACAAGAGAGAAAATCAGCCCATTGTTTGTTAAATTGCCTCAAACATAGCTTAGAATTGACAAAGCATTAATATAGAGAGTTTACTTTTACCTGAAGACTCTGGATTTTAATGAGAGGAATCAATTATCCTCTCATCAATTATCAGAGTAGTTTCCCTACTAACAAGTAATCTAAGGATTTCAGCAGGCCAACATGATTTTTCATACCTACCTCAATAAATGTTCATTTCTTTTTGGTGGTTTATTATACAATTTTCTCATTGAAAATAAAGAACAACCAAACTGATAATAATCAGACATCTTCAATTAAAACTACTGAAGATTAAGATGGCATAAAACCTTACAAATCATGGATTTAATACACTTAGTGCAACCATTTGTTTAAGTCAGCACAGTGGGTTCCAATTAACATTTTTAAAGTATACTTTCTGCAATAGTCAGAGAAGTAGAATAACTATAGGTAGGGTGACAGAAACTCAATATCAATATTTAACGTTTGTAATCTTACTGGAAATTCAGATGTTCTACAGGATATACTTAGCGCTGCTGTAAAGGTACAGACACACATTTTTCAATGACATCAGAAAAAACAAGTCCAAAAATCAGGAATAGGCTCAACCATAAGCAGCCTGAAAAAAAAAAACAAAAAAACAACAACANAAAAAAATCAACTTAATCCCTAAGGACAGAAATAACTTCATCTTTGCCTTGAGGATGCATTCAAGTCACCAATAAACCCAAGACCAATAACTGGCTCAGCTGCTACCTATACTGTCATCTCCCTGAATAAAACAGAAACAAAAGAGAGGAGTTGAGTCATGGTGCAGCTGCAACACCCAGCATGAAAGTAATCCCAGCTGAACTGCACAACTGATAACAGTTACCAGCACACACCCAATTAGGTGGGATTAATAAATTATTCCATCAAATAGATGGTGCAATTAAATAACAGCAGTTAACTGGTATGTGATTTATATAGATAAAAACATTCAGACATGTCAGATGTAAACTTTGCATTAATGAACCTTATACATAGCCATGTTGCATCCTGATGAAGTATTAAGCCAAGAACTCTGGAATTGCGATAAATAATGTTATACATGCTTGGGTTTTCAACATTTTGATCCAGAAAACAAAAAATGCTCTGAATCATTAATTTTAAATTTCATCACAGCTTTACATATCTCAATACACTTTTCTGTATACATTTAAAAACACATTTTGTAAAGATTACATCTTTTCTCCATCAGCTGTGCATGTACCACTTATGCAGCAGAGATTACCTTGTGATTTAGAGTGGATTATCTGGAACCTGAATGATTAATTCACAGCAGTTTAGCTATGGACAGGCTTGGTGTACTTTACTCATGAGAACCAATTCACAGTAGTTTGTTCTACTGGTTTAAATGAGGTCACAGGAGAGCTAAGGCATTCCTCAAGGAAATCAATATAACCTGACATTAAATTCAGCCTTGTGTGTTCAGAAGTTCCCATTCTCAGTAAGTCAAAGTCTGGAACCTTTCTTTGTTAAGGTTTCCAAGAGATACATCTCGCACTGAATATTGATAATTCTGTGTGAAGGAACTGAACAGGTTACAGAAAACTATTACTGTTTTACTTAATTTCCCAAACATTCAGACTACTGACCAAACAAACTCAAAAAGCAATATCTTATGTACTGCACTGAATTCCTCCTCAGGGAAGCAACTTTAGACATATATAGCAATACTGTCACTTATTTACATACATAAAGATTTTAATATAACATATGGATACCAACTTCCTTAAAAATTATTTATCAATTATATGTGAGTAATGGATAGAAGATTTCAGCATCTGAAAATGTGCAGATGGTACTGTAAATAACCGTATAGTTTATAGTCAATATATTCTTTTGTGGGACTGAAATAATACTCAGTTCTGTATATTTTTGTCTCCTCATTCAAAAGCTCATGAAAGCTCATGAAAGAAACAGCATTTTTACAGTAATTTTGATGCATTCTACAGTTGACAAAAGACATGGGGGTAACTTTAAAAGTATCGTTAATTTCAAATTACAGTTTGTATCTGGCAAATAAATCAGGTCTTGTTAAACAGCAGGTTACAAATGTTTAGCCACAGTGCCCTCTAGCTGTCTTCATTCTTATTTTACAATTTCAGTGTTGTTACCACAGAAGCAAAAAATCTCTGCATGAACCACCAGCCAGAGAGGTACAGGTATTGCCAACGGTGCTCCATCTACTCAGTTTTCCTTATCATGACGACCCACCCATCTAACTCCCAAAAAATCCTTTCTCTAACATCCAATGAACAAAATATGTTTTTCTTGTTGAATTTCCCATCCTGAAAAGTATAGATCAGGAAACCAGTCTAAGAAAATAGAAACTGATTTGAAATTTTCATTGGGACTCAAAAAACTTCAATAGTGGATTTCTACCTTTCACTGTTTTTTAATTCTGTGTGTAATGTATACTGTTTGTTTTGAATTTGAAGCACCAGTAAAGAGCAGCACATTTGGGCACATCTAGATAAAGCCCTCCTATAGAAAGGTGGGTTAGATAAAATAATGAAGGCCAGGCTTCCTTCTCAGATGATACCAGTCATTGCCAACAGATAAGAGGCAGTTTATCATGTATTTTTCTAATCCAGCTGGTTTAGGGAACTGGGTCACTTTTCAAAGGCTGTGTCTTCCAGAAACACTCTGATGGGACACTTGATATTCTCTTCCTTCCTCCTTCTCTTGAGACTAGACTTTCCCCACTTCAGACCTCTTAAATCATACTAAAACCTGATTCAACTAAAACCTTATATACTCTTAATGTGTCTTAAATACCCCTTCACAACTTTATTCTCTGTAACAAGATGCACTCAGCTTCTTTCTTAACCTTCACTGGACAAGATGACTTACATAGAAGAATTTTTTAACCACAGTCACTTTTGTTTCAAAAAATACCAGGAAATTGCATACATTCTATAAGGTTCTATTTAAACTATTTTGCAATGAATCATCTTCAGCAGTGTGCTCCCAGTCCCTCTGTCATCCTGAAGTCTGACCTGTGCTATGGACACAGCAAAGTTCCTTCCTTGGTTTTCTTTTCCCAGGAAAGGTGAGAAGAAGGGGTGAAATTGAGAAACCCTAGGATAACAAGTAAAGAGGTTCTAAGAGCATTTCAAATTCTCTATCCCAGCCTACTGTAATTTTAATGTATAAATCCTGAGAATAACTTTGTGGTAAACATTTTTTTTTTGCAATAGCCATTTTCACTCTGTTCTCATTTTAAATGAAAAGCAGCTGGAACTAGTAATACCAGATGAGAACATTAAATTCTTTGCAATGTTCAGAGCTACAGAATTCAAGACATATCTCTGACACTGTGTGCACTCTGCTTATTTAATGCTTATGTTGCATTTATGGAACTGCAACATAAGGCAAAGCAGAACTAGGAGAACCTGGATTTTAACATCCACAGTGTGGAAATACCCTGGGGTAAGCCTGTCTCCTGGACACAGGATGCTTTCAGCAATAGATTAAAAACAAGGTTTTCCTCAACCCTGCCAATATGAGAACTGAGCATTTACTCTACAGTTCCTTGAGAAGGTAGAGATTTCTTATTTGAAAAAGTCCAAAACTGAAAAAGATCAGTGTTTCTCAGTCACAAGAACTGACCATAAGTGGATGGCTTGTGATGGTATTATGCTCCAGCTTATAGAATTTTGGTGTTATCTTACTGGCAGGTTTTTTCCTTCAATTTTCCTAACGTAATTCCACTCACCTTTTTGTATGCATATATGGAAATCGTTTCAGGATGAAATGCTTCTAGTAGGTAAATGTGAGAAAGCATTCTGAAAAAGACCAGAAGATACCTTTGACCCCAAGTGCTACATGATGCTACATATGACCAGAGGCTAAGAAGAATATTTTCAGCCCTGGAAATTTCAGGCTTTTGTGATATGTTTCTGAAGTCTCTAATCTGACATTTCTTTTATGTTGTTGCTGTTTTTGTTTAGTCCCAAGCTAGTGTTGCAAGTTCAGTACTAAGCGCAGGAAGCACAGCACACCCAGGTCACTCGTAGCTGGTGTCACAGTCACAACTGCAGGTTTCTGCCTCGGCTCTCACACTGCTCAAGGGTGGACTTGCCACCCAGGGAGGCCCAGGACGAGCACACAGGACCAGCCTTCACTCCTCTAGGACAAGAACAAAAGCCCTCTGCAAGTTCCCTCACTGTACTTCACGCAGAGCAAGGCATCGTCCTCCTGCTACTGCAGAGCACTAAAGGAACATTCCCTTTCTTAGCCTCACAAGCATTTTAAGGCTAGAAAAAGATTCTTTTGATTATATTATCATTTATTCATCTCTGTAGCACTAACTGTACATGTCAAATGCTGCTGTTACCTAGCACCAATTTATGTTCTCAGTTACCATTATGTGTTAGATAGACTTGAGGTCCTACAGTGGGTCACCTGAAAGAAGCAGAACCTATTGTGCATCTTGACTCTGCTCTTCAGAGCATGTGTCACTGAAAGTCATCTTGTCACAATACACGTTATAAGTTGATTCCCTTTAGATAGATTCTGTGACATTTTCAATGTTTCATCATAATTTTTACAACCAGCAATGCTCTCCACATCACAGTCATGCCAATTCTCTTACAGTAAAAACATCTCTAGAAATAAATTCCTAACCTACGCTTTCCTTGGTGTGCAAAGCTTGGGAAGTGGCAAAACATTTCTAACCTATACTTAGAGATTTTCTGTAAGAAATCTTTCCATGGAGAATTTTGGATTGGAAAATGTTTGTATCCTAAGTTACATTAATTTTTTTGAATGCCTATATGAATACCACTTCAGCATGCAAATTCTGAATTCTTGTGCTCAGCTATTTTTAAGTTCTTTCATTCCTAAAATGGTGAATTGCATTAAAAGTTTTACATACTTAAAAAGAAAGGGCAAAAGAATATTTTTAACAACAGCCAGTAATGCATTTAAGGAAATCTATATGCATATAGAATTAAAAGAGAATCTTTTTGTGTTTTTCACAAACAGCAATATATCAGA
>WEIU01017005.1:176354-187271 GCA_013389925.1 Aegithalos caudatus | reverse complement strand
ATATATGTGTGTGTGTGTGTGTGTGTGTGTGTGTGTGTACCAATTCACAAACAAACACATACTAAAATACACCATTCATTCCTTCTTTCACAGAATATTCCTGCAGAATGGACAAGAATGGATGTAACTGCATTTTGTCTAAATAATACTGAAACCTTCATGCTAATTTTAAAGCCTTAGCACTAAATTTAATTGAAGAATGATAACATGGAGAATGTTTTTGCACATTAATTATAAAAAAAGCTCTTTAATTTAGCAATTATTTGTGCCATCTGGTACCACTAATTTGTACATTATTCAAAATGATTTTTTAATTCTTGAATTTTAGACTGCTGGTTAACTTCTTACAGCAAGCATTCAATGTTTTATTGGAAATATCTGCTACAATTTTCTGTAACTGGTGCTTTGGCTACTTATTTGAACGTGAAGTTTCTTTGGGTGCTGAAACTACAGAATAAGCAGTTCTGACACAAATAGTAAAAATAAAAGAATGGGAGTGATTCCTGCCTCAAAACTGTGCACTGTTACTGCACAGAAAATAAAAACTTTTACTTCAAAATCTATAGATAAGTGTAGTAGGGAAATGCTTAAAATGTGTAATGATGTGAGAAACACTGAAGACATGCTAAGACATTTTTTCTTGTTAACATGCAAAAGAAAGTAGGGGCTGAAGCTACTAGTAAGCAAAAAATTCTAGATCATCTAGTGGGTATTCTGACTAAAGAACTCAAGATTTGGCACAAAGACTCAGAGAGAAAAAAAAACAGCAATCTCAGTAATCAACTGGAAAAAAATAAATAAAGCAAGAAGGCCTTTAGGGTCCTGAGTACTCTTGTAGATTAAATTTTCTTTATCGTATCTTGAAAATTTCTCCTCCCTCCACAAATTTACTGTATTTTTTCCTGTTGGGGGCCTAGTATGAATGTTTCTCCACACTGTGAGTATTTCTAAGAGAAGACTAAGGATTCAAGAGTCCAATTCCATAGTGAAAATACTGCTAATTTCATTTTATATTAACTCAGGTAAGTATCAGATAAAATAATGCAAGTAGCAGGAATGAGATGCAGTGTTGCTCTACGACCTTAATTTCTGCCCTTTACTATCTGGTAACTATTTCAAATCTGTCCATGTCATTCATGGAGATTAAAACACTTGGATATATTTAACCTTTTTTGTCTCACTAGAATATAGCAAGGGGTTTTCTAGAAACTCAAAAACTGTTTGTAGCTTCCATTTCAAAACCAAAATGTTAGAATTCATAAGCCTGGATGAAAAAAAAAAAATCCCATAAGACTTTCATTAAGAAAATACATATTTTTTAGTTTGGAAAAAGGTAGTCCATTTTTAATTAGCATCAAACATTTATAACTTCATACGTACAAGGACATTTCTTAGTCTGCTGATTCATAGAGGTATGAACAAACTAGTGAAGAGGTGTCACCTGTCACAGTCATATCCTGTTTTAAAAAAAAACTGCATTAACCCTGCAGGTTAATCACTAAAACACTATTTTATTTATATCATACTTAGAGATTCTCTTTAAGAAGATGTAGAAAACAGGAAATTGCTGAAAAATGCAGGTAAATTTTTTTTAATTGACTATTTATTTTTGTTACAGTTGTGTTTTTAGGGTGATTGATGGTTACAACATCAGATAAAGCAATAAGGAGCCATGCATTATCACTTGCAAAATTCAGACATTTCTGTAAAAATGTCTGTGCAGTGATTTTTTAAGATGACAATAAAATATAAAAATGCGCGTACTTTTGGTAGGGACTGCAATCTTAAATGTTTTAAATAAACTCAAGTCATATTTTCTCAGAAAGCAAGCCTGGTTTCCTATTTTCTTCCATTATCCCTTATCCTACTAAACAGTGAAGAGAGATATTTCAAATTGCCCTCTCTAGCAAGAGCAGGTTAACTACTAGCATTAGGGCAATAATCTGGTAGGAATTACTTCAAATGCTCAATTTAATTCACACAAGCAGTCACCTCCAAACACAAGGCAGCACATGCACCCAGGGCTGTGAGAAGGGCAGGGACCATCACCCTATGTTACCCTGTGGGAGCTGAAAGCACAACGTGGGCCAAATTTGTCTGAATCGCATCAGCTGCTGCTGCTGCTGCCAGGGGAGACCAAACGCCTGCAAAATTTCTTCCTGCACTTTCCAATTCTTTCTCTTCCCTGCCATGGCTTTCATGTTCAGCAGCCTCCATCACAACTGCAGCCTCCCCTCCATCAGCCTAACAGGGATGAGAAACAAGCTGCCTCCCCATCTGCTGCTACCACCTACCTCGCTGCTGGCAGGCATGCTGGGGACAGGTGGGCTCTTCTCCCCATTTCTGTCCTAGTGACAAAAAAGAGAGTGCAGCAGCAGTACCTAGAGTGAGCAAATGTCTTACTAGGGTGGCAGCTGGGCTACAGATTTTTCTATTCCAGATACTTGGTATCTTCAGGGTTTTCAGCCAAAATGAAGGATAAAAAGTGTCAAGAAGCCTTTTCTTCTAAAAAAATTTTTTTTATGGAAATTTTCATTATTAAATTTCTATTTTTAAAACAGTGTTTATCTCAATGTCCTTCTGTAAGCTCAAAGCAAACGAGAGCGTAATGGACCAGCTCCTCAGCTGATGGAAATTGGCAGTAGGTCCTCTCAGAGGACAAACCTCAATTTTAGGTTTCCCTGTCAAAGAGAAAACCTCTTAGAAGTGCAGATTACAGCTTTACAGATTTTCTAGTTCAAGGAGAGGTGACCTAAAGACATGATATCCTATACAAGAAGAAACTATGCTTTACTCAGGGCATTCTGAAAGGACTATATCCTAACAGGCCTCAGGCAGGGTCTTTGGAGTCCAGCCTTCTTTCTACACAGAGATATCACCCACAGAGATGTGGCATCACCTCATGAGCTGCAAACACAGGGCAACCCACTAACTTGTTCCCCAGATTGTTTTTGTCTTTGGAACTCAATAATCTGGGTTAGGGAAAAATATTTTTCAGTCTTCAGGGGACTCAACTCATGTGTGTCATGGGAAAAGAAAATGAGAAATGAATGCAGAAGCAATGCCATAGCTCCTGAAATGGCAAGAGAGTTGCTGCAGCTGAGTGTTTTCACATAATCCCACTGAACAATGCCACAGCAACAAGGTCATAGTGTGGTTAAGGTAGAACACTCTCAACGTCTACATGTCAATTCAAACAGAGGGGTATGAAATAAGAAAAGTAATGTTGTAGCCATTACCTGCACCTTAAATTGAGTACTTTTTCACTTTAAATAAGCACAATATTAAAAAAAATTTAAAAAGCAAATACAAAAATATGTAATAGCACCATCAATTAACTTCTGCATAAGCAACATTGTGCTGTTACCTATCAATTTACCTAGTCATTTATCCCTAGCACTGGAAAGGATATTTATTTGAAAGGAGGAAAGGGGAATCAGTCTGTAAAGCCCTAAGACATTCCCCCAGTCACATCAGTCTCACCATGGCAACTCCACAGGACAGCTAGGACACAGCCACAGGGCTACTTGTCCCTCTGTCGTGGGTTTGAGCAAGATCTCTCTGGTGCTGGATATGCCTTTGTCTCTCCCATGTTTCTCCCATTGCAGCCTCCAGCATCCTTTGTACTTGCTGTTCATAGCTAACAGGTCTGGCTGTGCTCAGCCCTTGTGGTTCTTCCCTCTGGCATCTCTTATCAGTGACAACCTTCTTGAAACCACTGATTTTGGGCAATAGGAAGAAAGCTCTGAGAGGAAGGGGACTTTACAAGAGTGCTACAACTACAATTCTTACCTAAACACTTACAAGTACCTGAGACTAATTCAGTCAGCCACATGATAAATACTTAACTCCCAAGCTGTGACTTCTGCCTGTATCTTGACAAAGAACTTCTTCCAAACTGGTATGTGTCACTTGAAATTCCATTGTTTGGCCTTTGCCTGTAAGCTATCTAAGAGTTTACAGGAAAATAATTTGGCTTTGATTTTTATTTTATTCTCACTGTTCAGTGTTCTCCACAAATCCCTATTCATTTCAGTCATTCTAGCAAAGTGATTAACATTGCTTTCACCCTGATTGACCTGCATTATGAGACAGCCAAGTATGCCACAGGAGTTTTGGCAGCCTTTGATACCAACAACCAGCAGGTACTCTGGGGATAGGTCTATGGATAAGAGAGCTCTTTGGTGTCCTGGGATACCACACTCCCTGGGATCTGTGATGATTCTCTTCCAACTGTTTTGTGATGTGCAAGACCTCCTTTGCCCTTTCTCTGCAGATAGTGTGGTTTGGGGAATGAGTTTCTTGGTTGTTAAAAGGTTTGGGTTTTCAGAATCATCACCTTGTAATTACACCTAAATTAAGCAGTTTCTATTCTTTGCCATTCCCTGGCTTAGAAGAAGGAAAAGCTTGATGAAGTCTACTTCACAGAAGACAGAAGCAATGTGTCAGATTTAGCACATGGGGAGGTACTTTTTGACCAGGTGGGAGTAAGTCTAGCTATAAAGGTTGAAACACCATGAACTAGCTTGGAATTTTCAATTACTTTGATTTTCAAGTACTAATCTCAGCTCAAGACACTTTCCAATCACAGTGACTTGGAAAATACGGTTTCTATTGGTGCTGTGATCCCACCTGTGCCTTAGGATCCCAGCTGGGAGGACAACCTGCAGTAAAAAGGCTAACTGGATATACTCTAACAGACTGCATTCTTAGAGAAATATCTTACATCCATAATTTGTATAACCATAATAAACTTTCTGCCTCTATATACTTTTACATAATGCAAACCTGTCACAGTTTCTGCTGTTTAGAAGCTATAAATATTCTAAGGGAGTTCCTGACTTCCACGTACATTTTGAGAAAGAATGATGGCCCCAAAGATTAGTGTCTGAGAACAGCATAGAGGCCCTACAGATTTGGAACCCTTCCCTCCAGCAGTTCACAAAATCTTGAACTTTCTGAAGCTCACAGTATAAAACTATAATCTTTGCTGAATATTAAGCATGACTATGGTATACACAGCTACACCAAATATACACAGAGGATACATCAACATAAAGCCCACAAAACATATGGCCAGGTAGACACAGCTACAAAAGTACATTGGAGGCCTAATATAGATCCACTGTGGGCCTCACAGTTCGGTACAATAATAACCATGGTTAGGTAAACAAAGTCTTTGTTGTGCCTAAATCTTGCTCTAAAATTATGCTAATGATGACTAATCCTTGACTCTAATGAGCAATCAAACAAACTAAAGTACAGAATCCTGAACATGTGTTTTTAAAGCTTTGAGTAAATACACATTTCCAGGGACACAATAATCTGTATCTTGGGGGAAAAGGATTTGGATAAGGGTAAAGTATTTATTAGAAAGCTATTATTGTGGCTTTTAAATATATAAATAGCTGTTTCCTTGTTTCAGCTTGTTAAACAAAATGCAGGCCCTCTTTACAGACATTTGTCAGCTGCAGATTGTAATTGGGTCCAAATTCAATAAATCACTCTAACTAAAATTAGTTAAAGTTGCATTTTTGTTCTAAGGAAGTTCTGCAAGAAATGTAAACACTATTGAAATTTCACACTTTTTTTTTTTTTTTTTTTCCCAAAAGAAATGAGCAGTAAGAGGAGATAAAACTACACCAAAATAGATGTACTCTCTCCTAGTGCTTAATAAGAATAACCAGTACCTATTGACAGCACAGGTAATAAATTCACACCAAACTCTCTCCTGACACACAAACTCTCTCCTGACACATGCCACACTTCAAGACAATCCCAAAAAATTGTATTATTGCTACAGTAATGTGACAATTTGCAGCTAAAGAGAAAATGGGTTTGTGTCTGTTACTTCAATGACACTTTACAGTGTTGAATAATGATGCACCTGAACATCATTTGGACAACTGAAAATCTCTTTATCTAAGACAAGGTGAATGACATTTGTGACAAGGAGCTACAACTTTGATTTTTGGATGTCATATGAAAAATACATCACTGTGTTGTAATGTTAAACATCAAAGCATTAGTTATTGATGCAGGCTTCCAAAGGAGAAAATGGATTTCCTTTTGGCGATATATTCGCTACTTAAAGCAATACAGTTGGGAAAACTTCAATGTGTGTAGGTACAGACTTAGAATACCTCAGTATGTCGCAGGTATAAAAGTCACATATAAATAACAAAAATATGGGACAGTCCCTGGACAGTTCCAGACCTGTAATTCCTTTAAAGAAACAGACAATAAATAAAGGGCTTTGAGTTTGCTAGTGGCACAGGAAAACCCAGAAAAAAAAATTTTGATAGCAGGGATCCCCGTATATTTTCACGGAATTTAGCCTCTCAAACTGTGCCCTTTGCTGCCACCACGTGGCCTTGCCGCAAGACACTTTTTGATACAGAAAAAAAGTTTCCTCCTTTCATTTATGTTTCAAATACAGCCTTTAATAAATAAGCCATGTTGCTTATCTTTTACACAGCCCCAAATCACTGCTTAATTTCAAGAATATAAATGACCAAAGATAATAAATAAACACCAAAGTCCCTCACTTTTTAAAAGTGTATTCAATGGTATTTTGATAACAGATAGAATCACCAGATATTCAGCTCTGACTACAAGAACAGTGACCTTATGCATGGTGGATCAGTACCCTACAATGTGAAGTACCTAAAAGGGAACATCACTGGGGAAAAAAAAGAAAGTTACTTTAGATTTTAAAAGACATTTTGCACACATTCCAGTCTGTCACAATTTTTTTTATTTCAAATAGTCACGCTTTCACTCAGCAGACAGCTGTATAATATATATTCGAATACCAGCAACTAGTTCATATAGTTAAAGAATCGTTAGCATTAGAAAATACCTCCATCTCATTAAATCTGTTAACTGAAAACCAGTGTATTTACCACTGAACCATATCCCCAAGAGCCACGTGTCTTTTGAACACTTCCAGAGACTGTGATTCCACCACTTCTCTGGACAGTCTGTTCCAATGCTCAGCAACCCTTTCAGTGAATTACTTTTTCCTAATATCCAATACACACCACCCTGGCACAGTTTGAGGCCATTCCCTCTCACCCTGTAAGCAGACAGCTGGGAGAAGAGATGGACACCACCCTCCTACAGCTTCCTTTCAGGTCATTGTAGATGGCAAAAGGGTCTCCCCTAAGTCTCCTTTATTCCAGGCTAAACAACCCCAGCACTCTCAGCCACTTCTCTTATGACTTGCTCTCTGGACCCTTCACCAGCCTCAGTGCCCTTCTCTGGCCATGCTCCAGCACTTCCATGTCCTTCCTGTAGTGAGGGGCCCAAAACTGAACAAAATATTCAGCTTCTGCTCCTCCCTGCAAACTACAGTCCCTATTGCTACATTTTTTAAGGGATATAGTCACACTTTTTTTGGGTTTGCTGCACTAAGACACATGTGAAGTGTCCTTGAAAATACTTTTTATAAAAACCCCCAATTTTGGCAACTGTAATATGTACCTTTTTTTAGATATGGTTATATGACAGAGCTTTCAATCGCAGATTTCTCAATCCCTCAAAAGGGCTTTTTCTGTAATCATCCATGCTGGCATAATGCAGGATGTATGACTTTCCTACTTGTGTGCCAGAAAGGGATTTCATTGAAGAGACCAAACATCTGACATGAAGAAACTTGTGAGAATCCCTCTGTTGCCAGCACCCAGGGAAAGGTGAACCAGAGACATTGTAAGGAGAAAAAAAAAAAAAAAAGTAGAGAATGTTTTTCACTTAGTCTTGCAGACAGGAAGGCTTCATAGCCCTTGTATTGAAAGATGTATAATCTGGGATGCCCGTGTTTCCTGGGAGCCCACAGGCTCAAAGGTCAGTTTCTCTCCATAAACACCATAACCTTCATGCAGGCAAACTCTGACCTTCATCCTGGAAACCAGTCTCTCTGGTGACAGTCATTTCAGTAAGGCACTGTGGTAAAAGATATAGACAGGGCTGTTCTTTTGCACACAAGTACAAACCATGAAGCAAATATCTTTCATAAGGATTACATTTACTCAGGAAAAAATAATGCATGCCTTGAAACATTTCATTAAGGCAACATGGAGAAGTTGGCTTTGATGATATTTATTGTAGAAACCCTCTTTTGAAAAGTACTACACATTGTTCTACCCCAACTTTGAGAGGACTGATCCAAGAGCTCTGTTTTACTGATGATTTTTAAGTTGTTGTTTGAGACCGAAACTGTTCGTTCCATATCCTTTCTTGCTGGAATGAAGAGCAAACGTGTCTGTAATGAGCCCTCAGCCCACTTTGAAAAAAGCTACACAATTCCATGAGCACATTACAGTGAACCTCCCAAAAGAATCACAACAAATCCAGAGCTAGGACATAAGCTCCAGGAAAAGAAGATGCTTCACCCCACAGAAAACAAGAGGGCACATTGTCTGACACAGCTATTTTAGTACTAGGCTGTACCTATTTCCATGGACATGGATGCTGATGGCCACACAATCTCTTCAGTGCAGCTAATGGAAGCTTGTAACAGATACAGGAAGCAGGAATGTGGACAAGGACAAATGAAATCTGATTTCCAGACATGAGTCAGGCTTTAAAAATTCTTAATGCTTTGTCTAACAGTTAGCTGGTTTTAGTTTATGGAACATTAGAAATATCAAATATAAATCTTAACATAATACCAATAATAGTATGACTATGTAAATAGGGAAGCCAGGAACCTGCAATGCTCCCTGCTTCCTCATCCTAATTATTCCACCAGTTATTGAGCACCTATTCATATTTACCATGATCATTCTATGATCATTTCATAAAGCATTAGGGGAGTCTGCTGCTTCACCTGCCTGGCTCAAACCAATACATTTAGTCTTCATGTCACAATTCACGATTATCCCATCTGGGCTGTGCTTATGTTCATTCAGTGATAGGCAGTCTGCCTCCTTTTGCTTTATGTCACATTGTTCACAGGACTTTGAACGCTGCACTTTTTTGTTGACGTGCTTACCACACCACAGCCCATTAAATAACTCATCATTAGTCTGTTGGTATACCTCTGATATTCTGGCAGGAACAAGGAATTAAATTATTTGCATTGTTCTTCAACTCACAAATACTTTGGATTTCTTATTCCTTGCTGGGGAGTCTTCAGGTGCTATCTTGCGTTTCACAAACAACATTGCTGTTGTCCAATGAACTCATTTTGTACATATTAGATGACTAAAAATATAGGTTTTCTCAGGAAAATCAACACATGAAAGTGGTGTTAATCTTGAGATAAAAGGAGAAAGCAGGTCTTAAGCCAGAAACATATTATAAAGAGGTCCATTTAAAATAAATCCATACATAATAGATGGCTGTTCATCCCTCAGCCAAACACAATTTTGCTCTGTCAGAGCACCTTATGGGGAAAAAATTAAGAATATTCTAAACAAACTGGATCAGCAAACATTATTTTATATAACCAAAACAGAACTATACAACCCATTAATATCCATGAGCTTCCTAAAATTTAGATGTTTCAATCACTTTTAACTCTGAACTTCTCCACAGGCACAATAGTAATGCTTAATCTTACAAACCACTCAGCCCTAACTTCAAATCAGATTTGTTTAGCTATGATTTTAAATTAAGGAAAAAAAAGATATCATGTTCATTAGTACCATGATTTAACAGTTGCTAATAGTAGTCTAGCACTCCATACTTGTTTTATCCTCTTGGGTAATTAACCAATTAAATTACTATTCTATCTAAATTCAGAAAGGAGAGGAATAAAAAAGGTTATGGTAAAGTATATTCTAGAGCAAAAGAGACAGAAATAAGTTCTGGAACCTACCTCATATTCCCCGCCATAATGAGGAACAGGTTATAAATGTGAGAAAATATGAAGAGGAAGAGGATGGTACTGAAGAACATTGTCATCCAAGACCCATGGTCCTCTCGAAACATTTTCAGACGGAGCAACTGACCTATGGTACAAAAATTATGAGAAGGCATGTTTTAGTCAGTCAGTAAATACATGTTTACATTGTAATAAAACCAAAATATAGTACAAAACTGTATTTCTTCTTATATGCAATTATTCCACTGTGTGTGAGGCGGACAGACTCAGCATCATGCAGACAAACTACCCTTCTGTAGTTCAGCATGAACAGATATTATTGCTACAAAATTACAGATTACTTGCAATCTAAAGGGGGGGAGGAGGGGAAGAATGCAACAGTAACTTAATAGCAGTATTTTTAAAAGATGATGAGAAAGACCATAGGCCATAACAATGCATTTCAAATGCTAAAAAAGGTTATTGATTTTATATATAATTTTCCTTTTTTGTGTCTAAGACAGCTTTTCATGTCTAAGACAGTGCGAAATATTTGAGGTTTGTCCACTGACAAATATTTTTTGCTTCCCTAATTTAATTTTGAAATCAAATAATGAGTCTGTGTAGAATCTTGTTCTGTATGTTTTTCTTAGACCTAATCACTGTAATTATATGTTATGGTATTATACTTTACTCTGCAAAGAATACCTTTTTTCAAAGAATACTGGTGTGTCTTGCCACTTGAAAAGAAGCCCTGCTTGTTCTCACCACTGGTGTTACGTGTTTATGATACTTTTACTGCAAATATATTTTTCCTGGGCTAGCTTTTCTTCTCTGTAATCTCTTACCTTTAGAGAATTGTTTAGAGTATTGAAAACCTCACCAGCACCAGAGATGGGAATTTGCTTTTGCAAGGCTGAAAGCACCACAGCAGAGGCAAGAGGGGGCAAAGGAATACAACAGATAATTCAAGCAGCAAGGTGAAGGACAGCATCTAACAAGGAGACAGTGCAGTCTGGTGCTAGATGTCAAAACAGGAGAACAGTAGTAATATGAGGAGCTGGACAGCAAGTGTCAAGAGAAGTGATATAGCAGACTGGGACATGAAA
>WEIU01017005.1:151994-176226 GCA_013389925.1 Aegithalos caudatus | reverse complement strand
ATATAGCAGACTGGGACATGAAATGGTCTGGGATGGAGGGAATTTCCCTGAGCTGGTTGTTGAATACCAAGTCCACATTTAGCATTGGTTAGGGCTGGACACAGGAGAAAACCAGTTCTACTTTCATCAAAGTTAGGCAAGTCTGATTTTAGCCCATACTAGCAACATATGCACTCTATAAAGTGGGAGAAAATAATTTAAAAATTTAAAGCGCTCTTTCAGGCAGACAGGAAGATCACAGGACTGGTGATTGCTGCTGAAGACAGAGATGGAGTTTTAGGGGAGGAAGACTTGAGGACCTGGCACAGATATGGGCTATGGGCTGAAGAGGTAGGATGTGAGCTGTGGATTAAGCTGCTGGAGGATGAGACTTCTTTGACAAAGCTTAGACTTTGGAATGATGTGGGAACCATGAGGCAGGAGAAGTGATAGGAGGGCTGAATGAAGACCTACGATGGGACACGAGCAACATAGGTCCACAGACCTGTCCAGTAGCAGGGTAGCAACAATGATTCTGTGAGTGAAGCAAAGTGAAGAAAGGGAAAGTGGAAACACACACAAATACATGCCCCAAGCCCCTGTACTCTTTCACTGCTGGAAACCATGACAGCCCCAGGCCTAGCTAGACTGAGGATGTCCCATAAGTCTGTCCTTCCCTAAAGAGCAATCAGAGGCTGCTATGGCAATAGCACATTATCCTGACTTACTGAGAGGAGGGGCTTAATGATAAAAGGTATTTCCCTTGCAGTTTGATACTTGCTCTCTGAACAGCTGCCATTGCATATGGAATATTACCAATACCTTGGATAATAAACAGTACTTGCAAAATAGAGTTGGGATTTCAGGAGGTCCAGATTAATGGAGAGAAAAAACACAGCCTGGAATCTAGACTTCTGTAAAACAGATAACTCCAACTTTTCTAAAACAGGTAAGAGAAAGATTTAATAAATATTCATTGCACCTGCACTCTCTAAAGCAATGCTTTTTCCTATTTAGTTATTATACACTAATTAACACCTAAAATATGTATAAATGTCATATTCTTAAAAGAATATTTTCATAAATACTGTCTTCAGTAGGCAAATTTTTCCAGTTCAACTTTCCTTCTACTTAGCTTATGTTTGCTTTGTAGCTTATATAGGACTTTGTTAACTCTCAAGCAGGGTTCATCAACATAATCTTTTAATGAAAGAAATAGTACTTTAATCACAATACTTATATATAAAAACAAAAGGAATTGGATATTAGCACAATCTTCTTACCTAACTGCATACAAATGTTGCAGATTTTACTTATTGTTCCCATCGTACCAGTATGTATAACATGCTAAAAGCAGTTAAACTAAAGTATTTTAAATGATCCACCTAATGCTTACATTGCTTTATATATCCTTTCATATCAATTCAGTTGAAATAAATATGGGTTGCATCAGATGATTACCTAATAGGGAAGTTGTTCGAGTAAAAATTGAAAATAATGCTTTTTACAACAAAACTCAGGACTGTATAATGATCTCTGTATAAAATGATCTAAAAGGTTGCACTTTGAAAGCACACATAACAGAAATATTCAGGGGTGTAAATGATCAGAAATTTGGAAAACCTACCTATTAACTGGAATAGACTTGTACTAAATTAAAGTACAATTCCAAACAGCCCAACAAAATTCTCAGAGCAATTCCAGAAAAATGAAACAGTCTATGTAAAACTAGGACTTTTACTATAAATAATAGCAAACAAAAAGTTGCAAGGGGTAAAGACAGTAGATAAGGAATAATATTACACAAAATAAGCTTTTGACTCATCTTAACTTTTTAAAATTTTTTTTACTTCAGGAAAAATTAGTTGCTTATTATGAACTTGTTAAAAATGTAAAATAAACCCCGACAAGTATGACAGAAAACAACATGGTTATTAGAATATATTTACACATAAAAAATGATACACTTAAAAAACCCCAAATAAATGTGTTAAGCCTAATGGACCTTTCAAATGCAAGTTAAATGCATTGATTGACTGCCAGTGATAAACCGTGAATTAGCTATATACAAAAATCAAGATTGTCCTATCATAATGTTTCCTAGTTCCACCAGACGTTTCCTCAAAATGTAATTTTTACTGCAAACAGGTCTTTTTGTCTGCTCCAAGACTCTGAAGAACAGTATCAACAGTACTAGGGGGACAGAGGGTAGCAGACATTTCAGCATTTAGGGTCCTGCAACAAACCAGGCAGTAACCAACCAGTATTTTTGTTTCCAGTCTAAGAGAAAACAACTCAATAGGCAGATACAAAAACCTGAATCAAACAGGTCACTTTTTTGAAAATTAAAGCTTTTCTAGTATCTTTACTTCCACAGTCAATAAGACAGTCGTACTCATTAAACTGCAGAAGCAGAAACAAGAGAAATAGTAAGTTCTTACCCATGCATTTAGCATGCTTTCTTGTCTTAATTATGAGTGATGGAAACCAGAAATGCCAACCATTTGACCTTGCATATTTGTAATATTCTAATACCAAGCTCTTCATTGAATCCTTTAATTCTGAGTGCCTCATCAAGGGATTGCTCTTTCTGCCCACTTAGTGCTCAAGGTCATCTCCACCAATGACTGAAACTGTTCGACTGAAAAATTAACCTCAATAAATGGGAACTATTTTTTAACCTTGAAAACCAATTCTACTTTCATCAAAGTTAGGCAAGTCTGATTTTAGCCCATACTAACAACATATGCACTCTATAATGCCATGGTGCTGCTGCTCATTCTGCCCCAATACAATATGCAGATGTGGCTTTGCTTTAGAATACACGGACTTAGCAGTGAATGCTATAATGTTCAGAAAAAGAAAGTTTTCTTAAAATGCAGATGCAAAATTTTGGATTCAAACTGTGAAGACAATGTAGTCATATCCTGTAGCTTGAGTTATTCTGTTGATGCTAAGACAGTAGACAGAAAACTTGCTATTTTCTGATATAAAAAATCTCACTTCTAAAAATTATTACAGCACATATCTTCTGGACATAGGGTAGCTCCGATAGCTTCAGCATAGAGCAGGGCATGTTGCCTGTCTTGCTGCATGCAGTCAGACAGCATCCTTGATTGTATAAAGCTTTAAATGATTCTGATGGAAGACCAGGAGATCCTGGAATAGCACCAAGCTGGGGGTCAAACCCCTTGTGTTTTCCTCTTGCTTATTAAGTTACCTCAGGAAAGGTTCTTTTTATCTCTGCACCTGTTCCCCTGTGTCCACCCTGTAAGTCACCCACTTCAATTGCAAAGCACAGTTTCAAGAATCTAGTCTTATTCAGGGTCTCTGAGCTCTACAACAGTACAAAGAATTAATGGGAAAAGTATTTTAGAAAATTCAAATAGGAATCCCTAGGTAGACATGTGGGAAATACCTACACAAACAGACATTTTCTAATGACTCTCTGAGCTCCAAATAAACCTTACACAGCTGGGCAGCTCCATCCCCTCCATCTACAAAACCAACTTCATACAGCTCAGCCCTGAGTGCAGCCCAGGAAACTGAAGGTGATGAAGGAGATAGGAGATTTTGTTTTGTTCAGGTCTGTGACTGCCCTAACACAGCTATAGGGCTGCACATCCAGACTTTATCTGGCCAGCTGAAAGCAAAGCAGAGCAGGTGGCACAGCTGTTTGCCTCCCTCCATTTAGACCTACCTATAGGCCTTAATAAGATCAGGAATCTGGCATTACAATTCCGTCATGCAGCTATGGCCATACTGTTTGTAGCCAGTTTAAGACTTATTTATACTGACAACACAACTTGGAATCAAGTGTCTGGTGCCTTCATTTGTGAGTATTGAAAAGGAAGGCAGAGAGGTAGGAAATGGCATTTAATTCTAAGAACACACAAACCTAGCCAAGGGGATTTTAGAAAAATATAAATTTCCTATACCTATTCAAACTACTTTTAATTGAACATATAATGAGAAAATGTTACTTAACTATGTTTCATGTTTTAAGGAATTTACAGGGATATCTTATAAATTTCAGCAGAAGAAAACAATTACACAGTTTGCATAATTTTTTTATATTCACAAAGGCTATGGAGCAGGGAAAGTATAGCTACCCTAGGTTAAAGTCCAGTGCTTCAATACTTAAAAAAATACATTTATAGAACAAACACTCCCCACCTGTGAAATATGCTGTGAGTAGAACAGATGGTTTTCTATCTACATAATTTCCTGGAAAGTCATTTGACTGCCTTTGTTGCTGAGCTTCTAGAGAAACCACCTTCCTTCCTAATTTTGTTGAGTACAGTCTAAACTAGCTTTTTGTCAGGTAACTGAGTGGACTATAAATTTGCAAAGCACAATAATGCAGTCTTTATTTAGCAAGTCTTCACTGCAGCTTCTGTTTGTTATATTTTGACCCATGTACGTGAACATACCTTTGGAAAAGTCTTATTGTATTAAGCTTGACATGAAAGCAAAGCATTACATTAGGGGAAAAAAACAAAAACCAACCAAACAAAAACAAAAAAAAACCCCACTACTGCCAACTTAATGGTTGAAGATGTTTCAAAATTTCCAATGAATCAATAAAATTGTGAAAAGGTTCTTTCTTCCACTCAGTGTGGCCTGTACTGATGAAAATTTTCTTCTGTCATCCTAGCAAGCAGTGTAGTGGACTCTGATCTATAAATTGCTATTTGGGTGATCTTCATACAAAGCTTCTACTTGGACAGACCTCATAATTCAGCATCATTTGGAAATTTTCTAGAAACCTAACAAACAGCAACTGGTGACAGCTCATTCTGACAGAATATTCCAGACTTTGGTTTTATAAGGAGTAAAAATTTCATTGGAATTAAGCATAGGACTTAACAAACATTAAACACTTGCTTTGAAAAATGCGCTGCAGATCTATGGTTCACATATTCCATAATGGGAATTGATACAAAGGAGGCTAAAAAGAAAAAACAAATATTCTCTAACCCTACCAAAACACAATTTTTTAATCCTGGGACAAATATTTACAGAAAGAAAGAAGTCCAAAAAAAGCATTTTGTCTAGGACTTTAGACTGAAAAGTTTCTGTGGCCTCCACTAAAAGCAGAAAATCATCCTCATTTTTTTGATGCTGTTTTCTTGATCTCAGTCACAGCTCATTGCACAGCTGCCCACATGAAACTTGCCCCTAGGCCCCATATGGATGCTCAAGGCAATCAAAGCAATGATGGAATGAGCATGGGCAATTACTGTCCTTCTGTCACCTCCTCTGCTTTTTCCAAAGATAGATACAGACACATTAGTGGCCAAGGGACACTGCTCTCACTTAGGAGTGCACATTTTATTTCTCGTGTCCGTCATACACTACAGTAAATAGCAGAGAGGAAAGTATATAAAGCTTTGCATGTAAGTTCATGAAGATCTGCTTATGGGGTTTTTGGAGAGTAAGCTGTGTTTCCTACTTGGAGTTTACATATTTTCAGATAGAGGAGAGAGTTTGTACATTATACTATATTCTGAATTCTTTTGCCAGTTCAAACACACTGAATTTAACTTCTAATTTTTGAATTTTGAATGCAATGTATCCAACTCAATTTTATTTTAAAAGCTGTTGGTCTCTCTTTTCCCTTCAGGCATACTCCATGGACAGATGATGAATGGTACATGCATTATTTTCATTTGCAACAGTAATCCTAAACTGGAGTGGTACTGCTATTTGATGATTGTGGTTTGCCTTTTCACTTTATTAACAGGATTTCTAGGCAATATACTTGCACTACGACATTACGTTTACTGCATGAAGACATGGACTACCAATACTGTATTTCTCTTTAATTTGGCACTGTGTGACTTTACTTGGACTCTCATGGCACCTTTTTCAGTATATTATAATATCCAGAAGTTTGCTATCTATTTCAGCCAAGCGTTTTATCAGATCATAGGACTATTTTTTAGTGTTAATATCTATGGAAGTGTGTATTTCCTGACACTCATCAGTTTTGACAGATACATAGGTGCTGTTCATCCCATCAGCTCATTAACATGGTGGGACAAAGAAAAGGCTGTGTTTTGCACCATTGGAGTATGGATCTTCATAGTGATTGCATCGCTGCCGGAGATTTACTACACAGTTGCAGCCAGAAGACAGCAAGACATCATACATTACCTGGACAGCACTGATGAACCATTACAATTTGCCGTGCCATTCACATTCTCCAAAATTGTATTGAGGTTCCTAATTCCAGTCACAGTCATCTTTACATGCTATATGTTGACTCTCAAGGCATTACTACAATTCAGCAAACGTCAGCAAAGAAGGAACAGACTTGTTAGGCCTCTGTTACTGATTTCAGCTGCTATGATTGTGTTTGCCGTTTCTTTCATACCTTACCATGTTATGATGATGGTGGTACTAATTTACAGAATTAATTGTCAACCACCCTGTGGGAATATGAGCACATTAAGCACCATTTACAAAGTCACAGAGATCATCTGCAGCATCAACAGTTGCCTTGACCCAATCATTTTTACAACAGCAAATAAGACAGTCTATCAAAGAATTAAAAGTATAAAATGTCATCCCAAGTGCCAGTACTGCTGTTGTCTGACAGGAAGGGTAAGGGACATCACTCTGTCCCTGAGAACAGTGACTTAAACACCAGTCTGCAAAGACTTGCATCTCCAACTGCTCCTTTGGCTTTGTGTCATCAGACCCATTTCATATTTGGTCTCCTGTATTGTACAGATATCTCTTGAATAGGCATGAATGCACAGAAATGCAGAGTAAAATTTAACATGACAAGCAACACCAGCAGCCCCTAGCTTTACATAATTGGCATTTTGAATACTGTTGTTAAATACCTTTATTTATTGTGAAATAATACTTCTATCTGTATGTACATGCAACATGGAATAAAAAATGATTAAAACTTCTAAGTAAAAGTCCTAAGTTCTCCTTTAATTCTGGGCAAGAAAAGCACAGCGAGATTAAGAGCAGACAGGGTTGAGGAGCCTCCTTATAGTTTCTGTTAATTATTTCTTCATCTGTTTGTAAGTGCGGCTGTGATTGTGATTGTGCAATTAATAACTGTCAGAATGCTTACAGCTGAACTGCTTGAGCATTTGCAGAGAGGCTTTCTACAAGTACTTCATTTTAATACTGCTTGCACTAGAGTTCCACTGGCAGTGGAACCTCATTAACCCAGGAAAGTGCAGCACATTTCCAAAAACAAACAAACAAATAATAAATTGTAAGATAAAGTCCCTGAGGATAGTCAGAGCCGCAGTGAATCTGCTCATGAAATAAACAAGCATGGATTACAGAGCTGTGCTAAGTGTCCTCCCAGACAGCAGGGGTTCCCCCCAAACCCCAGGCAATTACAGATATTTGTTATTAGTGCTCTGCTTCAGGGGAGGCTGTGTTCTGCCATGAACTCTGAACTCTTCAACAGGGAGAAGGCTGCACTGGAAAAGCTCCGAAATAAAAAAGTGGCTGAACTGCAAGAAGGGTAAGAGATGCCTACACAGAATGCTTCTTCTCCTGTTCCTTTGGGGTCTCAGCATCACAGTTTTAGGAGAGTCCAAGATAATTAGACTAAAATACATTTTAGTCATTCAACCAGCACAACAGTCATCAGAACATCCACCTTCAAGAGTCATTAAATATGTGTTCTTTCATCACACTCTATGGGCAAAATAATCATGTTCTAGTAATCAGCCACCTGCTGACTTGTTTTCTTGCCAAGTTCCACACATTACCTTGCTAAATATGAAAGCCCATGTATCAGTGAGCACATTAACTTTACTTTCAAAGTTACTATGATGAAGTAGATTTTATTATACTTTGTATGCTCTTAATTCTTTAATTTCCAGTTTTAATATAATTTTCTCCTTGTATATATTAGAAAATTATTCTATTCTACATGGGTATTCAATCTCTCTTGTTCTATGTTTCAGTTGTATTTACTAAATATATAGACATAAAATCTAGAATTTTTTTAATTGTCTGTACCTGTGACAAGAAGATAATCTGGTCCTGATAATCTGAAACTTTACAAGTTTTGAAATGTATTACTACGCTCACAAAATCCCACAGAAAAATTGCATGCCATGTGTACTTCATTCCAAGTACTGCTTCTTTCCTTTGATATTTCTAGTTACTTCAATTTTTCTTACTTTTAAAGAAAAATATTATTTTTTTTAATTTAATTGTCTATTGGGAACATGCCTCCATGTGTGTTTGCCTCCATTGTCTGTGTCCACAAGTTCTATAAAGTTCATTAATTATCTATCAATAAAGCCATCTATAACAGAGGTCCCAAGATACTCACACACATAAGAGAAAAAGGGGAAAAGATAAGAAACCCCATACTTCTAAAAAGATTAGTCTCAACCAACCCTGAATAAGGAAGAACAGAAGGAAAAAAAAAAAGCAGATAAGGGCCTTGCTACAAAACACATCTGTGCCACAGTGCCTCTGCTGGCTGTTCTCCTGGCCTGGACATCTCACACAACACCCAGCCTTTGTCCTGGGCTGAAGTCTAAAAGCACTGCTTTTAAATAATCTTACAAAAAAAATCTTTCCATCTCTTACCCTAAGCTATTCCTATCTCTCATGATACTTAGCAGTGAATATACTCTAGTAGTTGATAAGGGTTCTAGACATTTGTATTCCTGATTATAAAAGGTTATGTAATCAATTAAACACACTCTTTAAAAGCATTTTTGCTCAACTAGGCTGATCTTATGCTAATGTTACCCTGAATGAAACCAAAGATTTTCTGCAAAGAGTTAACAAGCACAAGATATCTGCTCATATTTACTTGCTTATATTTTTACTTTGAAATACAGGGTCCTAAAATGTTTTATTGTAATATTACCTGGTTAGAATGACATAAATAAATAAAATTAAATGTTTATTCCATTTTGCCACAATAAGTGAGCAATAAACAGCCAAGAGCCAAAGTAAACATCTTCTACTATGACAGGTATGTTGCAATATTGGTTTCTCACAGATCTTTATTTGGATTAAATCTGAGAACATGGTATCCAGTTAAACACCTAACTAGTATGAGTTTGAACACCTTATAGTATATTTTAATAATGTATTATCCCACAAAACTGACTGCAAGGTCTAGGTAGCTTTTTTGTACCTTATCTAGATATTCTAACATCTTCATAATACATTCAATGAACAAAAGATAGACCATGGCCTGAAAGATTTGACCTTTTATGTATGTGCTCAGCTGTTGTCAGAGAAACAACTTTCTCATTTACTATTGTACATTCAGCATTGTTTTGTAAGCAAAAATTGTTAAACCAAAAATCTCTAAGTTGAAGAGAAATTTTGCTACAAATTTCCCAAAGTTGTTAAAGGAAAACCATCTTTATATTTTCTATCTTTCTTTGTAATACTTTCATCTCACAGAGAAACTACTGAAATGTTTACTTATTAAGAAAGGAGCTTACTTTTTTACATTAAAATATTCAGATGTTCCTAAAAGTTTCATTTTGTCCTCAATACACGTAAATGAATGTATTCTGATAGCAAAATTTTTCTTTACCATGCCTCAGAATCATCTCACTTGGCAAAAACCGTAACAAGCAATACCACAATGTTATTAAAATACTTCACTATTGTACATTGCTTTCATCTGTGCAAGCAAAATCTCTTTAGGCAGGAGAAAAAATACTCCTAGACTGATTCCACATCTAGAGGAACCACAGCAGAGGCAAATGATATCTGCCTTGTGAAGAAATGTGGCTTCTCTGCTCCTGCTTTAGAGAGACATCCCAGACTCTGAGTGGCCAAGTCTTCCTGCTCTGCCTGGAGCTTGCAATCAAGAGATGATGGGATGTGCTGGCCTCCTGCAGGGACCTATCAAACCTACAGCCCTCCCAAATTTTCCTTTCAGGACTTCTCCCAGCTTGGCACTTACCAGCTCAGTCCCTTCCATTTCACATGAGTCAGCATAGATGGGGCTTCCTCCAGCTGGGAAAGGTGAACCCTAATCAGGGAGCACTGCAGTTGTCAGCTTTTGCAATCTAAGGTAAAATGCAGCCTAATGTCACAGAGGTAACAGTCAAGGTCTCAGCTACTGACCCAGCTCCAAAACTGATGTCCTCACATAGAACGCTGTGTGCTAAGACAAAGGGAGCTCAGGATCTCCGGTTTCCCACCACTTCAGCCAACACTGGTCAGGAGACTGATGTCCATAGGCAGATGTCTTTCCACTGGCCTGCTTGTGCAGCCTGTCTTACCTGATTTGGGTGGTCTCAAGGGCCTCATCTGAACTAGAGACTGCAGGTGAGTGCACACAGCACTCAGCCTTCCTTGGAGAAATAAATGTCATTTTAGAAATGGCACATAGCCTTTAAAGATTTCTTGCTATTTCTCAAAGAAGGAAAGAATATGCTTGTTCAAAAGAATGCGCATTCACCTTTTAATAGCAAAACAAAAATAGGAGGATGGCCTTTTGCTGCTGCAAGGAAAGAACTGACATTTTCTTTTCTTATGGGTTACCCAAAGGCAAGAAAAAGCCAGGTGGTGATGGTCAATGCCATCTGCCATACCAAACGTTGTAGGGGGGGGGCTGAAGGCACCTCGTCTCTGCTTTACATTAATGTCATTGCTATTACCTAGAAGCAGTACTTCAGGTTGCTGTTTTGGAAGAGTTGTAAAATGCAGATAATGTGGGAAGACTTAAAGCTATGCCAGAATTAGTGTGTAGGCAGGCTTTATTCTGAATTTTTTGTGCCTCTCAATTTCCATTATAGAGATTTAGCCCATAATTTTAATTTTAGACTTTACTATTACTGATGTTATTACTTCAGGTTTAGACAATTGTGCTGATGCAGAAAAAAGGAAACCTGTAAAAATAGATATTGATTTCCTGTAATGTTTTAGAACATTTTTTAGTGGGGAAGTAACTGAAAACCCTGCAGTAGCAACAGAAAATGCTAACACATTTTTTCCCGAGGTGCAGATTTTTTAATTCTATGTGACTCAATTCCAGGTTACAAAACTAATGTGAAAAAATAATTCTCTTTTTAAATGACCTCACTGCATAATAAAAAAAAAAAAAAAGTTAGTTAAAGGGCATGTAAGTACTTAACTATATTTTTGCACCCTTTATTCTTTTAGAATTTTTAAGAAACCTGGAGTTTTAACTGCCAAATCTATTTAAGCAATTTTATGATCTTCCTTATTTTTTAATTTTAGAGCTAAAATGTTTTATCACCATATGTGTCATGTCTCCAGAAACTACATTTTCCTTCTTTGAATTCCTTGGAATCCAAACTCCATAGCAGATAAAAGAAACACAGCAGTATTTTTAGCCTGTATAATGCTGATGCTGAACTCTGAAGGGAAGTGCTAAAATGTCTGTTCTCCAATACCAGTTTAATGATGCTCTGCAACAACATGTCAAAATAATCAGGTTTTTTTCTATAATGTTTGTTCATTTCTCCTGAAGCTAATTCACAAGCTTATTTTTAATAGTAAATAGAATTGCTTACAATGTATCTACTACAGAAGACTTTAAAATAAACATTTATAAAGAATTTTGAGTTGGAAAACAAAGCAGATTAAGCATGAGGTTTATTTTTTGTCTTCAATAATTATTTGCAACTCTGGTGTCTATTATGGTAACTGTGACTAGATCTCACACTGGACAAACAGGCCCCCCAGGGGTTACTGAGCATGTCTGTGTTTCCAGTGCAAAACAAAGTCGAGAATTGGTTTTGTAGGACCAAGAGGAAGTACATTCCAGTGACAAAAAAGACAGTCTCTGACTCACAGTGGAATACAGGGGTATGCACATAGATCTGAGCCTTTCCAGACTCGGTGGAAAGTGGGTTTTTTGTAAGCTATGCACTTCTCAGCTGGCACCTGTATATGCACCCAAACCAACACTTGTCTGAACACCAAAAAGGGATACAGTCAGTTAATCCAGTCCCATGTCAGAACTAGTAAGTGCTGCAATCTGCACAGGTCTTACATGGGAAGGCTGATTATTATTCTGCCAGACTTGGACCAGTCTCACAGTTAGCAGCTGTACTTCTAACAGGCGACTGTGCAGCATTTGCAATATTTTGCAGAATATTGTCCCTGTGGTTACAGAAGTGATTGACAACCCCAAAACTCCATTAACTTTGTTTTAAAACCCCTTTGCCCTCCTAGCAGTGGATAGAGGATGCCAAGTTACTATTTCAACAAATCTATTCTATAATTGTACCACCAATACAAATGATAAAAAATTACTTTTCATGGTTTAAAATCTTCACAAGAACTTATTTCAGTTTTGGGCTGAAGTTTCCAAATGCTGAGAAATTCCTTCAGACAAAAAAGGTCATGTTCCCTACTTTGAAAGCTCAGGAATATGTTTAGGATGTTTATAGAGTCAATAAATAGTTACGTCTTCTTTTAAGTACCCGAAAATCTGAGGTTTTGCACTTGACTTTTTTCACTCAATTGCAAAATTCAGAGAAATGTCATGAAAATCTAAGTATGAATATGTTTCATATAGTTAGCTTCCACTGATGCACAAATATCCTGAAATTGACACAATATTAAGCATTGCTTATTAATTTTATTTTGCCTTTCTAGAAATAGCACATCATTCATTTGTATTATGTACACTATATAATCCTCTCCAAAAAGGATTATCTACTACACAAAGATTGAAAGAGACCACAAACTAGACTAAAGTATCACAGCCACTATACTTAGTAATAACTTAGGAAAAGATGAGTTGTAAACCATTTGATACTATGTTATTTGGAAAAGTAACCAGGGCAAATAATATACTGCAAAATCTATGTTCACTAGGAACACTCTGGCTGGAGAAACTGTATTATAATTATCAGTGAAACCAAACAAAGTAATATTTCCATGGCAAATTTCCTTTGGAGTTGCTGTATAATGAAGACAAATTTTCATTACTAAGAAAGCAAAAGGGTGGATAGGTTACAACTAGAACATACAAAAATAGTCTTTCAAGGTAACTATATAAAAACCTAGCAACTAGTAGGTTGGCAGGGAGAAGGGGAGGAGCAGAAAAGATTACAATATTTTAATAGAAAAATCTTTTAATTTTTTACAATATATGCTTGGATTTTTTCTTTGTTTTAAAATCATTCGAATTTAGTCATAAAAATAGCGTACAGAAATATGCATTGCTATTCTTTATCTAGCATATTTAGCTCTCCCTATTTGGAGAAGTTTAACTACTTGCCACATTCACTTGAGACCACTAGAAGGTGCTCCTCTGTTGAAAGACAATTGTTTCTGTCTGAATTGCTGTTAAAAGCTAATTTTCCTTCGATAACTGGTTCTGGCCAGTTGTTTACACAGACTGTAATTGCAGCCGGTCCCCCTGCTATAAAACAGCTGGACCTCGTCTGCTATAACCATTATCACAGCATGAAAATAACAGATCTGTTATCACTCATTTTCTGATAAATCAAAATCCCATCTGAGCAGGACTCTAGTTCATTTTGCTGGAAGGTGAGGCGTGAAAATTGTGGTGGAACTAACAAACCACACTTTTGATAAAGTTAGGAATCACAGAATCATTGAGTTTGGAAAAGACTTTTTATAGATAATTAGAGATAATTGAGTTCAGTCATACACGTAACACCACCAAAACCCATTCCTGGACTAAATTAAGGCAGAATGCATCCCTAATGAGAATTTGCCACTTGTCTGAAGGAAAGCCCAAAAAACAAAAAACAAAACAAAACAAAACAACACAACAACAACAACAAAAAAACAAAAAAAACAAAAACAAAAAAAAACACAACAAAAAAAAAAAAAACAGAACAAAACTAAGACAAACACACAAACACAAGCATATGATCTACACCAATTCCTCACCACCAACACTATCAGGATATCAAATTGCTTCTAGAAGTACAAGAATCGGTAATTCTTTCATACACAACCTTATGTGAGGCTCAACCAAGTTCTGGTTTAGTTTGACAGCCAGAGGGGCATTCTGATGCCTCTGGTGCACACAGGCTGCCACGCTCAGCCCTTTGCACAGGCAGGGTAACCCTCACCTCTGCAGAGACCCCTGATTGCCTCCCTTTGCTCTGGTGTGTGCCCCAGCAAGGCAAGCAGAAACACGGCCTCAAGAGAATTTTGCTTTTTATCTGCAGCCTAAGAGACAGAAATCTGTAGACATCCCCAAGAGAGTAGCACTGCTGTTTTACTCTCTGAATTTAGACAAGTCATACAAAAGTGACCTCTAATTTAGATAAAAATTGCTCCACCTTTGTCTGCCGCAGAGATAAGGCTCATGGGAGTCCCAAACCCCTTCAAAATAATCTAAGCTGGAACCTATCAAGGATAACAAGAATCAAAGTGGTAGGCATGAAGAAAACTGTTTGTAAATACTTTTTTAATTGCTGCACAAAAGTGACACAAAATTGAATGTTGTGTTGAGCCTTGAAAATTCCCCAGATCAGGAACTCTGCAGACATTCCACATAAAATATTAGTTTTCAGTTCCTCTTCCCTTTTCTATACCTCTACCACATTACACCGTCAGGTGTGAATTAATATCCATATTTTTTGTCACTTACATCCATGAGCATAGATTAACAAAAGAGCTAGTATATGTGGTTTTGTTATTTAAAACTGTAGTCTCTCAGTTTTAGGCCTTTTACTCAAGTAAGCTAAAATTAAATATTGTTGTTGCTGTGACTTTCTAAGAATGTTTTTCTCCATCTTGCCTCATCTCTTTACTCCCTCACTGCCCTAATTATTTTTCATTATTTGTTTAGCATGTTTGACTTTACCTGAATCTTGTACAGATTTAATTTCTTCTTTGCTTTACTATTAAATGAAAATGTGCTTCATAGTAGACAGACATTGCATCAGTGTCCCAGAAATAGAAGACATTCTGTAGCATGTACATAAGTACATGAGCCTAAAAAGCCCTAAGCAGCCGGCCACTTCAAAAGATCATACCCCAGTGCTGCAGATGAAAGCTGAATTCAAGGCTCTGCTGCTACCTCTACTCAGATGTCCAGCTTGCTCCTGGGAGATTCCTTTCCCACATAAAGGCTCCAGGGAGAGTGTGAATCCTCAAAGCAGGAGAGTTTCTGCTGCTCCTGCCATCCCCTGGCATGAGTTACTCAATGGGGAAAGGGACATTGTCCCTTCCGAGGGAAAGACAAAAAGAAGAATGCAGAAAATTCTGTTTTCCAGTATCTGAAATTAGGGCATGTGCCTCTCATATCTCAGCAGTCATATTTAGAAACCCTGCATTTCTGCCCTACCTGTGTCATAGGGAATATTTTCTTTCTTCTCCTTGAAAGTCACTCTGGTTAGTGAATACATTTACAAATTCTTTTTACTTTTGCCATATGTAAAATACCTATGAGAGATGGATACATCACACCTACTGTTTGCTAAATAGTTCTTATATCGTGATAATGTATTCAAAGTATTTTAAGGACCAGAGGGTTTTTTCATTCTGGAATTAAATATACATATATATATATATGTGTGTGTGTGTATATGTATACATATATATAAATTTATAAGGCAGGTGCACAGGCTGGGGGAGTGCTGGTTTCTGCTTGGGCTGCAGAATCACACAGAGAGAAATGTTGGTTTGTTAGTGAAGGACCTTCATGCAGGACTTTGGAAAGGACACAGCATGACCAAGGAAATCATGTTCTCCTAGGGACTCTGCAGCAGGCACGTGGGAAGGTGATGTTCCACACTAATATCCTCTCCATCTCCTCCTTGTATGGGATAATGATACATGAAATTTATCCCTGCACTAGGTTGCACCTGCACTATGCCCATCAGGATGCTTCTACTAAGAATAAGCTCACTTCTATTTCTGGAAATTGGGGAATGGAGACGTATCATTCCCATAAGTGGCAGGCATCATTCCAAAATCACTCCCAGCTTCAAACAGAAAGAAAAATCTGAAAGTCGTGTCAAAAAGATCAAAACACAGATTTGACACATCAATACGAAGCAATGAATTTATTTTTAGTTTTCAGTCACTGGATGCTAAATATTATCTAGAGCTTTCCCATGATGGAAAATCTGACACATGTAGCTCTTCTTGCTGCTGCTTGGGGAGTGGGGTATGCACCTCCATTACAATCAAAGCTTTCATAGAAGAGAGAATAATCTTTTGTAGCTATTGCCTGTATCTCTCCAATTAAACTTTATCATTTACTACCCAAAGACTGATTCCACAACTAAGGCTAACTGCAGACAACAGCAGTCTTCTCATTGAGTGTGAAAAGAGGAAACAGTGAGATGTTATGGCTCTTCTAAAAATAGGTGTAATAGAAGAAATTAGGAGGTCACTTGCATGCTTTTCATTTATATTTAAAAGGTCACTTGTGGTCTCCCTCATGAACGATGTAAAGTTTAAAATAAACTGATATCTGAATTACTGTCGGCTTGCCAGCACTGAAATTTGATGAGCCTGCAACTCATTCAGTGGCTGGCTGAGAGCTTCTTCTTTTTATGTTGCCTTTTTGGTTTTTTTGGTGTTTTATTTTTTTTTTATTTGAGGATTCTGGCTCTCAGAATTGCTTGCTCATGGTCATTTGTGTGTTATTATTAGCAAACTGTTAGACTGGCCCCTTGGCACACATTTTGTAAGACCAAAATAAGTTTATTGTATTGCTTCAACATTTTACTGGTACAAAAAAGGTGAATTGACCGTGAGGCAATCACAGCAGACCCTCAATACCTTCAACAGTATTAACTTAGTCATTGTTATTAAGATACTGAACAGGCTCTTGAAGACAGTATTTTTCACCAGCTATCACAGTAGTTGTTTTCTATCAGGCTGGAGTCATCAATGGAAAAGAAAGAGCAGGAACAAAGCTGCTGGGTATTAAGTGACAGTCCTTACTGTAATGTAAGACACAGAGCTGACAACAGAGAAGAAAATGCTCTATCAATCAGCTCAGAATTTTATGCAAGTATTGCCATACGCACACCACTTGTTTCTACAGATGGTGGTATAACTCTTCCTATCACTACCATCAAACAAGGATGGGAAACAATCTGGCTGAAAACAAGCATGAAAAAATCTTAACAAATCTATGGGAAGCTTCTTTGGCAGAACAGATCACACAGTTCATTAGCTATTTCACAAGCACCACTATGAAAGTGATATGCCAACACTAGCAGCAATACCACTGCCCAGATCTTACACTGTCGTGACCCCTAATATATCAGGATACTAACTAATCATATATGTAATACTGTATGAATTTATCCTGTTACCTAACATCCACTTTTCCTATTTAGTGCAACATCATCCTGACTAAACCCCAGTCTGCCCAATTTCCCCTTGCAATCTTCATTCAGTTAATATATCCCTTAAATTTTGGCATAAAAGCAGATAATGTGGTGTCTGCTTTTAAGACATTTTCATGATCTTTTAGAGCCTTCCAGATAAGATGTTTGACAAAAAGAGTAATGTTTTCAGACAGCATAACCTTGGTGGGTGTTTTGTTTGAAACCATGTATCATGAAATTGCTCACAGCATGGCACTACTGTCCATTAAAAAATCTGCAACATTTGTGTGCACCCACAGTTCAGTGCAATTCCTATAATGAGTGATTTATTCATTTATTCCACTGTCTACGAAGCTGAGATTATAATTTACTTTTAAACAAACTGCATACTGTGAACATTTGTAAGAGAGCAACCCATTAAATTCAACATTTATACAACAGCTCTAATTTACTTCTGTATTGTGATTCTTCCATTTTAAGAAATACAGATTTAGTTATACATATCTTGTTTTAAATTAAGTATTTAGTTTTTCCATCCACACCATTTTTAGAAAGCAACTTACAAGTATAAATCTAAGCACACTCATTGGCAATTGATTCAAATACAAGCACAAGGCAAATACAAATACAGTCTCTGTAACTAGGCTTTTAACCGGATTTTAATACATCTTTCAAATCCGAAAAATGGGCATTACAAAAGCATGTATGTTTTGTAGTAAGTGTTTAAAAACTGATATATCTTATATGCAGCCTAATCTAAGGATTAGCAACATAAGGACCAGTCAAATCAAAAATGTTGGACTGAAAAAAGTAAGATACATTTCCAAGTATACTTCCCATTTATGCATACTGCTAAAAGTCTATTCAAATTGAAGACTATTTTAAATTTACACGATCGATCATGTTTATCTGTATTAATGCAAAATGTACAGCCTGAACTTTGGGCCAAAAAACCCCCCACTGAACTCAGAATTTAGGTGTGAAGTAGTGTAGAAGAGCAACTGTGTCTATGCTGGGCAGATGGTAATTAAAACATACACTTTCTACAACTTAAACACTGTGTTATTTTCCATACATTAGAATATGTATGGAAAAAATTAAACATTTTTTCATATTATCCAGAGCAATGTAAAAAAATAGGAAAATGCTTATTTAGGGATTTCTTTTAAGTCAAGATTTTAGTGCACTTTTTGAATGCAGAGTGTCATCAGATGTGTCAGCTTGTAAGCTCCCTCTGGTTTAAATAAAGCAGAAGATTAATCAAGAAATTACCACTTTCCCTTATCTCAAGTAATTCTCTCATTAAGAATGAAAAAACAAACCAGGGGTAGGTACCTTTATTTTTCATTTTCCCAAATTTCCAATATTCTCCTATGACTTCTCACTTTCCATTGCAAAATAAGAAACACAGCAGAACACAATACCTAACCAAATAGAAGATATGCTCAGTGATGGATCAAAATAATACAGTGGATAACAGCCAAAAGACAATGTTAAATTCTACTTGTTCTGAGCACGTCATGAAGATATAAAGAATGTACCAGATAAGGGCTATTTTCCACTGAAATATTTATCATGGGAGATGTTTATCAAATGAATTAAGCTATTTCTTGACCAAAGAACAAGAAAAGTAATTGCTTTCTAATCTTAAGTCATGAAGAGTGTCTTGAAGGATTCCCTGAAGATGATACTGCTCAGAGCTTGCAACAGAAAACATCCCACTATGTCCTGCAGTTGAGATCTCTGCTTCTCATCAGTATAGTTTACCTACTCCCTTACCTCTAAACTCAGAGTGATGAAGCCTAAATCAGGTTTCCAGCACCTGTCTCCTTCCCCTTTTAGACACATAAGATGCTTGAACTTCTTTCTTTTATTTTTTTAGTCCGTGACAGCCACAGCTATCAGGCAGTGACTGTCACAGACAGTAAACTGTATTCTGACACAGTTCTAGCTGCGCTATTGTTCTAGTTCCTATGCAAACTCAGCATCAAGAAATACAGAAGACAAAGAACAAAAAAGCAGAAAGGGTACAGAGAAAGAAAATCCTTTCCTTTCCTCTTCATTTAAAGTGAGATATGTAGACTAATCCTTTTCATTTTCAGTTTGCAGCCTACACTGTGTGCCAAGATCTGACAGGGGGAGATTGACTGGTGCTATTTGGTTTCCTGACTGCAGGAAGTTATACACAGGCCACAAGAAACAACAGNTAGAAAAAAAAAATCTACAAAAGTAGTACCTGCTTAGAAAAAATAGACCAAAAACAATAAAGGGGTGAATTCATTAACTGCTTGATGCCAGAAGATCCAGAGGACATATCTGATGAGGATCTCAATAAAAAGAGTGATTTCTAGGCAAAGAAGTCATTAAAGTAGTAGCAAATAACAGGCAGAAAATATTTCAGCATGGGCTGCACAAATCTTCTGGAGACACAGAGATAACTGAAGCCGTGAACTGACATTCTCATCAAAGCAATCTCTATCCACACCAGCTACACAGCCACATCAGTCAGCAGTACAGTCAGCTCTTCAGTCACACTGCCTGCCATCTGCTCACAGTGTACCACAAGCAACAGCACATTTCCACTGACACTGTGTGGGTGCAGTCCCACAGCACTGGAGCCAACACCAGGTATGGCTGCCACAGCCCCAGCTATCTTGGCTGCACAGTCCTTGGCCATTTCAGCAGCACTGGCACTCAAGCAATCACATCAGTTCAAGGAGCTGCTGTAGATAACAGCAGAAGAAACTGATTTTCCATGAGATTGGCTGCCTGAGCTGGCTTGCTGCACGGTCACATCAACAGCAGCGCTGGCTCAAGGAAGGCACCAAAAAGATGTGGCTGGCATTAGGAGGGTGGGGTTGTGACTGATTGGCTCAAATTGCCATGAAACTCAACACGCAGCAGTTAGCCTCAAATCAGATTGTACCTACACCCATGTTGTTTGCCCAGACCACAGCCACAAATATCCATTAACCAGCACTGCTTTCAGGGTTAGGAATTTCTTGTCTGTTGGTTTCCTCTCAATGCTGACCCCATCTTAGTGCTGCCACAAACATCAGTATGGTCAGACATGTGATCCTTAACAGAAATAAAAGATGGATACTGCTAATATGGGTAAGTTCCCTATCCTGTTTCACTGAGCAACTGCACAAAGGCACAAAGCACCAGACACTGAAGGCTGGACAGACCTTCTCCATTTGACAGTAAGACTGAATCAAGCACTTTAAAACTTATGTTTAGCTATATATGATATTCACTTACAACTCTATGTAGATAAAAGATAATTACTCCATAGTCAGAAAAAAATGTGTTCTCAAAAAGAAAAATTCATGTCTTGATGAGGTCATATCCTATAAAAACTTGATCCACTGATAGTCTAGCCTTTCAGATAAAAAAAAAATGCTGGCTATTTGCCACTTCCAAGCACTGGACCTTGCATTACATATGCTGAACTGAAAGTTCTGTCCTTCAAATTTGAGCAAGTCACTCTCTAATCTTCCCTTTATCCTCTCAATCCTCTCACTATTGGGCTAATTTTCTAAATTTATCATCAGTTTCATAATTTTTCTCTAAATCTCTGCAGTTTAACAAAATCATTTCTCTATTGGGGAAGCCAGAACTGAAAACATTCTTGTGATAGCCCTTGTTCCAGGTAAAGTATCCTCTTTATGGGAAGATTTTACATTTACCATTACACTACGGTAAAATAGCCAAATAGTCTTCATGATGCTTAATTACTTTTCAGAATAAGCATTTCAAGAGAAGTCTGTATTAAAAGAAGTCTCTTAACGTAGCTTTGCTTGTTCATACCTCAACACAACAGCTTTACATTTGATCTATTGTAACAATAGTGTCTCTCTCTTGATCTTAATAGAATGAGACAGTCTAAGGAAATGGCCTATTGCTCATGTGCTTCGAGGTGTTCCAGTAACCATCCATCCTGCAGTGCTACCAGTATAAGAATATGGGAGTTGTCCATCAAGACCAGCAGCAGCACACCCAGAACCAGATGTTTCTAAGAACAGTGCAAATGGCAGGAACAAAGAAATCTTTTCTACTGAAGATTTCTAGTTATCTCTAGAACATAGACACAGCCTTGAGCCTTCAGATGCAAAATTCTCAACATGTAAGTTAAGACAAAAAAATTGATAGTTTTGTATCTCTATATATTTGCATCTAGGTTCACAGTCTCAGAATTTATTCCAGGGCCATTTCATTCCTTTCAGTTAGTCCATGTATAGTATGTTCCTCAGTTAATTCATATCTTGTGTATGGAAACATTTACTGTCATGTTTTTCCTCATTTCCTGCCTTTCCATTTTACTGATTTGCTCTTGTACTAAAACAGAGACAGGTCCTACCTTTCTAGAATTCCCATTTTCACATGGGAACTCTTCAGCACAGCTCTACTAATACTTACAAGAGCCTCTGCGTCCACTTAAGTGTCTTTTGACAAGACATACAGAGTTGCTGTCCCAAGGAAGAATTCCTTTTTTTCAAATTGCTGAGAAAGTTACATAATAAGACCTAAAAACTGGCTGAAGGAGCAAAGTACATTTTTAACATGGAGAAATTGAAAACTACTTACATTCCAAGTATTTAAAACATGCCAGCTTTCACTGTTTTTATTCTTTTTTGACTGAAATCATTGAGAATTATGCTATGGTATTAGTTTCCATGATAGTGTAAGCTTTGATGTACTGAGTTCTATACAGCTCTAAACAGTAGAAGAGATTAAAAGCGAAGTTTACAAAACTGCCACATGTAAAAAGCTAAAAGGAAAAGTCAGAAACCCGTTACCAGAAAGTCAGCAGATGTATGTTTTAACTTACCAAACAAGCGCTGATGGAAGAGAAATTTCCCAGCTATCAGTCCTGTGAGAATGGCAAGGAGCCACAGAAACACCTTCAAGAATCTCCAGCCTCCTCCTTCAGGGTATTTATTTGTTACAAAGGAGAAACAATTACCAACAACAATAACATTGGCTTCTGTCTGGCTGTGAGATACTGGGTCCTCAGCAAATATTAAGAAGTTAAAGAAGATCACTAAGTAAGCCACAACTAAGCGAGACCACGGGTGCTGGAAGTAGTAGCGGAAGTCTTTATCCATCCTCAGATACTGAAGAACTGGGTTTTGCCTGTATGTAAAGATACAAATGAATAATGTTACACATACCCCAAATTCTTAGAGCTTAGGAGAGACTCATACATTACAAGAACCAAATAATTGCAACCTTATCATCAGTAATTTTTAACACTTTAGAGTGGAGTAGAAATGAAAGTTTCAATCAAAAGATATTGTTAGATCCAGGTAGAGAAAAACTGAAATTTCTCCCTATTCCAATGTAAAAACAACCAAACATATATACATTGAAGCACAGGATTTTCAGTCTCAAATATACTATTGCTTTCATGCCTCCTCCCTAATGGGGCATGAAAATAATGAATATAAGAACATGGCAGGCTACCCAAAACCCAGACTGCCTTTCCAGCCACACAAAATTACAACACAGATTTCACAAAGGTTCATGCTAAGCCTAAATGGAATCTTTCTCCATGTAGGAGAAGGATGGAACCAGCCCAGAAGTCCAGGGGTCCTCTACTGGAAGCTTAAAAGCATATGACCCAGAAACATCAGAAACGAATGCTCATATGAAAAAATAACATGTTGGAAAAGTTTCTAGAATTAATTCTGAAGTCAGGCAAGCCTGTATAAATATTTTCATTGGCTTCAGGGAATACACCTATAGCTAAGCATATTTTCAAAACCACAAAATAAGACATCCTGAAAAAAGACTGTTCTGTATGAAAACAAAGACTATTTGAAACCTGTCTACTTATTAAGTACTTCTATACTTCTATTTTCTATAGAAAAATGCATGGTTAACATTTTAGTTGTTTGCCATTTGATTTTTTTTTTCCTTTTATTCACAACCAATTAGTTGTTTCATCCTCTTGAACTACTTTGTATGCACAAAGATACAAGGCCTTTGTGTTGTAGAACACCAAAATTATTCAAGTGACAGAGTGTGTAGGAAGAAAAAAAAAAAAGCGTCAAGTAATATTGCTTGTTTATTACGGCATGATCCTTGAAGGATACAGTGACAAATTTTTGCAAATGTCATAAGCCCCGCAGAAAAACAAAACAAAACAAACCCACAAAAGACCATCCCGATCACTTACTCATCCCTTCCTGGACTTCTAACTTAGGACTTATAAACTTAGAAATGGCATGAATTTCAGTGTCTCCCTTTAGATAGGAGATTGTTTAATTCCATAACCCAATTTATATTAGTAAAATTGGAAAGAATCCTGTACTTATTAAATGAGAAGGGTAAAAGAACCTCACGACAGATTCAGACAATGCATTCAGTAAGTAACAGAAAGGAATAATGACCCACTATTCATAAATTACATATGAAAAAGAAAAAAAAATACCACATTACAGAGTTAAAAAGTTGGCATGAGGAAGTATCAGTCCTTCAAAAACTTTATGAAAAAACGTGATTTAAAGTAAGGGTCGTTGCCTAATAAAATACTACTCTGGGGAGACCAAACTGCCTTTAGAGCCATCAGGATGCCCAAAGCTATTTCGTGTTCTCCTTTCGTTCTGTTACCATTAAGAAAAGTTTTGGTATTTCCTTATGTGTATGAACCATCTTAGAGCCCGAATGGGGCTGGAGATAAACAACTACACGTCCTGGTATTTTTGACAGCTGCCGGATACCCGAGAGTTATCCACCCAGCTGAAGACGCGGCTTCCTAGGAAGCGTTTTATACCATCAGAAGCCAATATTAGCAATAGCGGCAGCGACAAATTGCTAACAAAAATCCTGCTTCTACCTGCCTCAACGCCAGAAGCGCGGGTGCCGAGAGCGCCGCGGACCACACGCCCGTCGCAACCTGTTAAATCGACCCATTTCCCCCTGCCCCCGGCGCACACCCGGGCACCCGCGGCCACCTCACCCGGCGCGGC
>WEIU01017005.1:94375-136566 GCA_013389925.1 Aegithalos caudatus | reverse complement strand
CGCGGGGGCAGACGGCCGCGGCGGGCGCTTTAGCGGGCCGTGCCCGGCGGGATTTTTCCCACTACCGCGCTCTTTGTTTGCTGTCGGAGGAGTCCGTCCTTTGCGCCGCGGGCTGGCGAGGGGACGAACGAGTGGGGGAACTGCTGGTGGTTTTGTCCCCGGCGGCCACGGCTCCTTGGGGTCGAACCTATAGCTCCGTTCCCAGTCAGGCGAAGCCTGCGGGGTTTATCAGCCCAGCTGTCCGCGCCCGTCCGCCCCGGAGAGGCGGGGAGCCCGCCCCAGGAAAGTGCTCGGTGCAGAGCCCCATGAATGGCGGGCAGGGCCCGCCTGGGCTCAGGTAACTCCCCCAGTGCAGGTTTTCCTGCGGCGGCGGAGCGAGCGTCGAGCCGGGGGCTGTCGCCTGCTCGGGGCCGCCGTAGCGAGTTTGGGATGGGTTGGACAGCACGGGAAATGCCGAGGGTCGCTGCCGGGTCCCTTGGAGCGAGAGCCCTGGGAGAAGGAGCCCTGGCGTAGGAGAGTCCTCTATAAAGCCCATCGCTGGAGGCCACGAAGGGGAAAAGTATGTGGGAACCTTTTTTTCCCAGTGTTTCCAGGCCTTGGAGGGTGCGAGGAGCAATTAGAAGGAGACAGCGCATTGTTTCGCAGTATTAGCGGTTCCCATGAATCACAGAATTGCTAAACAGGGATTATGTGGCAGGATTATGGAGGGGTCGGGTTTTACTGCAATCTGCGTGCCTGGTGACTAGTACCATGTACTTTGCCTGCACTACGATATTTATTGTTGAAGGTGACTTTTGTCCCAGCCACGGCAGCCCGTAGCTGCTCTTCTATGTCCTTTTTTGTCCATTGGCTGCGTGTGGTTTGCAGCCTTTTCCCTCTCTTCTTTTCCTTCCTTTGCATGCCAATCTTTGGTCTTTTTTGCACCTCCTTGTTTTAAGTTCTTCAACCGTTCTCAGGCTGAGGTGCAGCTGGAATAGCTTTTGTTTCCCAGTCTGTGGAAACCTGTTAGTTCATAACTAGTAATCCCTTGTTCTGCTGGTCATGATGGCAGGGAGAAGCAGAAGAATACTCCGTTGCTTATTGTAAGAGAAAGAGTGGCTAAGCCGCTTCTGCAGCTCTGCTTTGTGTCTGAGAGTTATTTGTCCTCTGAGGAGAGCTGTAGAGAACTCTGCAGCTTTCCTTCGGGAACCTGCCTCATCAGGCGCTAATCAGGAGTCCTGTTTGCAGAAAGCATCAGCCTCTGCAATTTGGAAGAGGAATAGCTCTACTTGTGCCATTGCTGGCTTTAGCTACAAACAGGCTACTGTCACTCATAAACAATTACGAGATTTGGCAGCATGGGTTGCTTTTTTCTGGAAACAAAAATGAAGTCATGGGCACAGTGATATGTACCAGGCAGTTGCTAAAAGGACTGGACTTTTTAAACAGGCCAGTGCAGATAAATACTGTAGGAAGTCCCAGAATGCAGTAACTGGGGGGAAATACAATTTAATGGGTCTATAGTCTTCTAAATAATTTAAAAATAAAATTCTCTGCAAAGTATTTGTGAAATAAGCACAGATTTTTATTCTGTGGCCCCCTGTCTGCTATGCAGAAAGTTTAAACAGAAAAATAATATCACTGTTGTGAATTTAAAATCCTTCATGATGAAAAAGCCCCATAGATCATTTGATATTGAGCTGGTTTCACAAGTATCTCAACATATTTTTCAGGAAACTGTCACAGTTCTGGAATTGGTGTAGAGACTGCTGTATCCTGGTCTTGTTTTGGTGTGTAGTGTTGAAATGAGAGAATAAGGAACAAAAGGGTAATAGACAAGAAGAGTTCAAAGAATGTTCAAAAAAGCCTAGAAAATGGCACAGTGTTTGGTTGCTCGATGGAATGGTGAAGACCAGCAGAGATGATTAGAAAAGCAAATTGCTGTGAGGGTCTGCACTGGTTAGTGGGAAGATGACAGCTGGGATGAAACTGGGATTGAACTGGTAACCTACTGCAGTTCAGTTTGTTTAACATGTTCTTTTAACATACCATTTTGGACTCTCAGATGGGCTTGGCAGCACCTGGACGAACATAAATGTAACGTGTTTTGAGTATGGGCAGTAGTGTTGCTGGATACCATCTGTTCACTTGGCCTCCACCTGACTATAAATAATCAATTTTATTTGTTTCCTGGTTTGATGTTTGCTTTGCTGGTGCTATGCTCTATCCTGTGGGATTACTTGAAGGACCAGCTTGCATTAAATGTGTTTCAGTAAATCCTTATAGCCCTCTGTCTCTGGTATAATTAAACTGATTCGCACTTGGATTATTTAGCAGAGAAGTTGAGATAAGAATGGTCTTCATGGGAGTCAAGGGCAGTTCTTCCGTGTACTTAGGGAAGTGAGTCTGTCATCTTGGTGGTATAGTGTCAATGTGATTTACAAACATGTAAAAATATTTTAGTTACTTTGTAAATTCACTAAAAAGCTATCCTGTTACAATAGTTTCAGGCTTGAACAATGTCATCAGCCATAGAAGGAGTTAAGGTGAAAGATGAGCAATGAGTGGCAGCCTTCACTGGTACTCTGCAGAGAGGTGATCTCAGGAAAGACCATCACTTCTGCCAGACAAGCTCTAACGTTTTCCTGGCAGGCATAAAGTTTCTGTCTGAAAGTTTGTACCAAGCCTGCAGACTTGGTGAAGCTGTTGTAATTTGAGATGCATCTTATTTTTATTGTGTTGCTGTGTTAACTCTGAAACATGAGATTGTGAAAATTAAAGGTGACGTCATATCATCAATGTTGAAAATCATTTGGTGTGCTAGAGAACAGGGCTGTTTTGTAATGTTGCCTTTCATCTTTGTGTGGCAGGCTGATGGTTGGAACAGTATGCAGCAGAGCAGCAGCACCGCTCCTGGGTTCGTTTTGCTGTCCAACTTTGTAGCAAAGGGCCAGTTGTACATTTTTCCAGTGTTGTTCTTACCCTCATGAATATTCTTTGTCCTAGGGAAGTGAAATGTGTTAATTTGATTACTTTTATTTTCTCTTTTTCAGCTAGTGGAAGTGTTAAAGACATCTTTGTTGGAGCCAGAAATGGACAATACAGGCTTTTAAAAATAGTCATTGACAATGGTTAGTCAAATTTTATTTTTTTTTTTCTGGTTCTTTTAGATATTTTCCAAGTTGTTTTAATGACTTGCACGTACAATTGTTTAAAAAACACAACTCTGCCAAACAATGTTACTAAGGTTTTTCATATACAGAAGATAAAATTTCAATTTTGGTGATCCTAAGCTTTTTTACTACAATACTACTGTATTTTTGCATTTGAATTTTTCTCCCAAATGTAATTTCATATTTTATCAAGAACTGCTGTGTATTTCATATGGATAGTACAAATAAGCCTATCTCTTACTAAAGAAAGAGTAGAGGAAATTAAAATTTCCACACCTATGTAGCATTTGGACACTGGCTACTTTTACTAGACAGGGAGCTAGTCTTACACAACAACCAGTCCCCTTAGATGTAGAACTATAAATTCTATCTACCTTTTTACAAGGATATATCAGTATAAAAGTGCTGCATGTAGAAAGTCTTCCTAAAGCAGCTGTTTAAATAATAATCTGGCTACATAGGAAATATCTTTGTAAATCTCTAACTTTAAATTTTCAAAGTTAAAACGGTTTCTTAAATCTCAAAATATATGTATAAAGAGAAAATTACATTATTTCAATCAGAACTTGAGTTTGATTTTTCAACTTCTTGGCAAGGGAAATAGGCTGCAAACATTGAAAGATAGAATATATAATTTTATTTTCTTTAATAGCAATGTTGGTTGGTTGTATAAGATATTTCCTGGTTTAGTACATCTATTCAAGTATGTCAGTTGTCCACTTTGAAGCCGTTTGTTCTAGACTTCATTCATTTACAGTACACTAAAAATCTGTTAGCAGGAAGAAGTTACATGTGCTTACATACATAGAGACACTTTTATTGTTAGGTAAATAACCTACTGTTACCTTCTTTGAGTTTGCTTTTCTTAAGAAGTCTTCCTATATTTTAATATAGCTTTCTTTAAATCAGTGTGCATAGTAAGATTACAGGCAGGACTTTGTGAAAGTATTGGTAGCACAAGGTAAATGCTGACAAACCATTGTGTTGGAGTTTTTTCCCATTAAGCAAGGCAAAACAATATGCTGGTGTGTATATGCTACTTTATAATATGAAGTGAAGCCTGAAAATAAGATACAAATTGAATACTTCCCCTATTTTTAAATTTGCTATTTTTTCATATTTGTGTGTATGTATACACGTGTATACACATATATATAAACATATAGATATATGTATATGCATTTCATCTCTATAAGAAGCAGAATCCAGACTTTGATAGTACTTTCTGCAGTTCAAAAAGAAACTTGTAAAATTCCCAGTATACTGGAAGAAGGTTAGTTACTTCATCTGTCTTTAGGGGCTTTAAGTAACAGATAATATTCAAATCATGTCTTGCTAATCTGAGTTAATAAGATATTTGCTGCTGGGCATGAAGTTCCTCTGGCTGTATCATAAGTCAAAGTGGCTATAAATCTACCTAGAGTTCAGAATTGGCCAGTACATTCTAAATGCTCTTGGTTTAAGGGTACAACTTCAGGTACTTTGTGTCTAATTCAAAGAAGGGACAAACACCCTTGTCCTGAGCTGTTCATGTTCTGGGAGTTACTGTGGCGGAATGCTTTGCTTGAAGTTCGCTGTAGATGCATTTGTGTGCTGTTGTACTTTTGTCTGAAGTTTTATAAATTAAGCCCTAGACTCTCAAAAGGTGTTTTGTATACTAGTTACTGTGATGGCCTTCAAACTGTTGTGGGACCCTATTTAAACAAGGTATATCTATTCCACTTGTGTGGGTTAGTATTTCTTGGGAAGCTGAGAAATGTTTTGTAAGAATTTTATACTAATACTTTCTTTGAAAACTGAGATGTGATGTATAAATAAGAGAAAAATCTTGTTGCTACAGCTGTTTACATATTTAAATACCACTGAAGTATTCTATTCAGACTTAAGCCAATTAGACATAATAAACAACTTCAGTCATTTAAAGAGACCATAGCTATGAAGCTATTAGAAAGAGGTTTATCTACTTACATAGTCAAGTTAGGGATTAGTGCAAGCATATTCATTCCAAACTCTTTTCACTGTATAGCTGGGTTATTGACTCCTTACAATGAGTACAAACATTAATATGTTATACCAAGTGCATCAGTAATTATAATTCTAAAATTTGTAAGTTTACTCTTATCTTATTTATACCAAAGTAGTCCATATTAAAAATGAAACTGTTAGAAGTCAGTTCTTATTTCCCTTCTGTCTATGTTATGCTGAAAAAACTAACATGTTACTTCTCAACTATCAATATTTTTGTTAAAGTAAAACAGGATTTGAACATACCCAGCTTTTATAGGAATTCACCCACTTTTACACTTACTGTTCATGTAATCCATTCTTCTGGGCATAATTATGAATGATTAAGTGTCCAATTAACTTCTTATAGTAATTATTAATTTTGACAGATGGTATTAACTGTATTGTTGCTAACCTGTAGCTTTGGTTATTGGTTTTAGAGCAGCTTGTTGTGGGATCCTCTAGACGGCCAGGTGGATCATGGGAAAAGGATTATGATTCCTTTGTCCTTCCCCTTCTTGAAGACAAGCAACCATGTTATATATTATACAGATTAGATTCTCAGAATGCTCAAGGATATGAATGGATCTTCATTGCATGGTCACCTGATCACTCTCCTGTGAGTAACAGTCATCAGAGGCTTCATGTTAATGATTTTTCAACAGTAGCATTTGATCTGAATCTGAGATATGAAGGAAAACGATTTGAGGAATGAAGCATTCCCCAACCTCCCCCTACATTCCCAGAAGAAAACTAGGAAAATGTTTCTTTAAGATAATTAAAGGGCATATCAGTAGGTCTAGATAGAGCACAGCCGAACCAATGTATTTTTAGACTGACTGGCGGACACAAAACAGCTTTTTGCCCTGTTTGTTTGTCTTACTGTCAGTACTGGAGAAAAAATTATGGAAGGATATAGGGCAGAAATCTTAATGGGTGCTCAATACAGAAGGATTATAGTGTGAGCTCAAGCTGTTTATTCTATTTGGCTTGCTGGCTGCCCAGCTGGCACTTGCGAATATGTGGTGTGCCACAGAATATGCTGCTTCTTAGTGGTTTGAGAGCAAGGGAGAGGGCTGAGGTTAGAAATAAGGATTTCTAGGAGAAGCTAGGATACAGGTTCTTGGAATGTGAGATAAGGAAAGGCAGAAAGCAAAGCTGTTCCAATATTCCTACTACTTTCACTAGCAGTTAGGAAATAATAAGACACCAAAAGTTGATGTGCGTAGAGATGATTATGTGGAAAAGGTGAAGTATTTTGAAGAGGATAACATGATGGTGAAATAAAGTGGGAAGGTGGGGCTGCTGAAAGAGGAGTAAATGACTATGTTAGACACAAGTGTTAATAGGGAGCAAAGATACATTTTCCACTCTGTAGTTGAACCATAACTATCTGGACTCACTATCAAATCAAAAGTAAGAATGAGAGTCTGCTCTTTTGCTGTCTGTTGTATCCAATTAGTACACAGATCAGGTGACAAAAGACTCAAAGAATTGTGTTTTTTTCCCATTTAAAATTAGTAAAGATTATTTTGATTTTTTTTTTCTCATTTAAAAAAAAAGTTCAAAGTCCAACTAAGGCTACAATTCAGTTTTGAAGTTACTTTGAAATAATACATAGTATCATGAGCTTATGAGTTTAATAGTATGAGTAAGTAACCTGATTCAGAGCTCTACAAGTTTATAGTCCAGTTTCAATGCTTAAAGTACTTGTTCAAGAAAGATGTTTATTAATGGACTTGGTACACCAATATGCTAGATTCTCTTTGTAACAGCAAAATTTTAACAAAGAACCAAACCAAAAAGCTACTGTTTTATTATATGCTAGGTTCGTCAAAAAATGTTGTATGCAGCAACCCGAGCAACACTTAAGAAAGAATTTGGAGGTGGCCATATTAAGGATGAAGTATTTGGAACAGTACAGGTATGTTTTTCTTTTCAAGATCAGGACACTGACTTTAAATACTGAATACAGTAGCTGATGTTATTGGTCTGAATGTGGGTTGTTAAAAGCTATGTGTATTTTTCCAGTGTTAAAGTGTATTTAAGCTCAGTTGAACAAGTTAATAGGTATAGTTAACATTGTCAGACTTAGAAATCCTTGCTTCAAATGGTTATGAAAACCAAATAACCTAACAATAATAAGCAATCTCTTGATCTCACTGCATGACCATGAATCCTCTAATAGAATGGAAGGAGTTGGAGGTTTGGAGAATAATAGGGTGTTGTAGTAGAGAAAAAAGCTGTGAAAGAAATGGGCTGTTGTGGTGGATATGAGACTAATAATTCTGTTGCTCACTGAGTAAATAATTTGTTTTATTTATCATTAACCTGTCATGGAGGCTTCATTCATATTAACAAATGTAAATAGACATCTCTGGAGAGGCTGTATTCTAGGGAAGTAGATAACTGACTTGCTAAGAGGGTTTACTGGTAGAGCTCCTGTTATTTTTTTTTCTTGTCTGTTCAATCAGTCAGTCTCTCACTGCTACGTGCACCAAACCATTAGCAGTCTCTGTAATATGTGGAATTTGTGTCTAGCCCTGCAAGTCGGAGCTTCTGTCTCAGTTTTGAGGAGGGAGCATTACTTCTGTCTTACTGCTAGTTCAGAATGGGCCTGGGGCATGTGGAAGGTGACATTGATATAACTCACTTTTTTCAGGGTCATTGTGTTACAGCTTTTATATCTAAATTGTTGGTTTCAGTGTCTTTATAGACTTATTTATCATTGCTGGCCTTTAATGTTCATCTGTGTGAAAATCACAGCTTCTTCAAGGTGTTCAAGTTGCTGATCTCACTCAGGATCTTGATCATCAGCATCCAGTGGGTTACTTTGTCTTTATTTTGTTAAACCTAAGGATGGTTTGGTTTCAACCAGCTGTTTTTCTGGTGGAACCCTATTATGGTCCCACCTGCTAATTCATATGTATTAACCTGAATACCTCTGGGCTTCTGAAACAAGACATAATGGAATATTGGAATATTCAAATAAAATGACCACAATTGTACGGAAGGCAACTACTTTTTGCAATGCTTCATAGAAAATCTTTGAAGAAAATTCTATTCTAAAAAACCCTGATAAATATTGATATTATGCTTTCAGGATGATGTTTCACTGAATGGATATAAAAAATATTTGATATCACAATCCTCCCCTGCACCTTTGACTGCAGCAGAAGAGGAACTTCGACAAATTAAGATTAAGGAGGTACCTAAAATGTCTTCAAGCATGTGTGGGAAATGGTACAGAGTTCCAAATGTATTGCAGGGAAATATTTTTCTAGGGTAAAAAAAATGCAGAACAGAAAATGGAAAGTTTCAGAAAGTGGAGTGGATGAGGATATAAATGCACTTCTCAATGGGTGGAAACTGCAGGATGATGATGGCTGCAGTTGGAGTGGCATGAGTGATCTCACTGTGTTTGAAAGGCCTAGTGTCCAAATCAGAGGCCTGGCAACTGCAGCGCTTAATTGTTGCAGCTTCAGCTTTAATATCACTGGATGTCCTTCTTTGTGAAGGGTGACCAGGCACTGGCACTGGTTGCCCAGGGAGGTTATGGGGTCCCCATCCTGGAGGTATTCAAAAGATGTTTGGACAGAGAACTGGGCAGCTGACTCTAGATAGCCCTGAATAGAACACTGCTGTGGGACAAGGTGGCCTCTGGAGATGTCTTCCAGCCTCAGTCATTGTCCACATGTGATTGCCCCCATGCATTTCCCATGGTGGTAGAAATTGTAGAGAACACACAAATTAGCAATTATTGCAGCAGCCTTATTCTTAGAGGAAAGGTACGTAGTTTCCTGTAGTAGTGCACTTGTCTTTGAGAGGAAGGGAAGAGGATTCCAGTAAAAATAAAATAGAAATCCAAACCAAATAGCTGATCCCTTTAAGAGACTGATTTGGTTATGCTACAAACACTTTTTAGAAAAGTCTCTATCAAATGCCTTTAACCAAAAAAAAAAATTATGGCCAGCTAGCTAGTGACTGAAAAATTTCAGAGGATTCTTTTTATCACATTTTCCCTTCATTTGAACACTGTGTTAATCAGATGTATATTAAAATAGGTCAATTTCTTCTTATTTCTTCTTTAGACTTGTATGTTAGAGCTGTGGTACATGTGTTTGAAGTCTGATTCATTTTTGCAGCTGGATACCAGGCAGCCATTGTGTTAAATACAGCCATGTATCTTCTGTCATGTTCTCACTCTACTGTACTTTTGCTGCAGCTTTGTTGTTTATTAACCTTTTTTTTTCCCAGTGGTGTGTATTGTTAGTTTTCATGTCTGATTTTAACAATTCAACACAGAAATACATTCACTGTCATTAAATACTTCATTTTACCTCATCAGCTTTAAAAAATACCCAATAATGAATGTAAAACTTCTGTGGGATCAGTGATCACCTATGGTATTAGTATATGTACTACACACAATGTGTTTAGAAGCTGATTCGTGCAGACCAAGTCTTTATGTGTTCTGAAAATTCAACAGCAATACCTTTGCTTTTCAGGGACACATAAATTGCATATTGCTGCCATTTTGGCTTTGTTTAAAACATCTCACAATACATTAACATATGTCATTTTCTCTTCATTGTTTCCACCATTACAAAGCCTGTAATTAGGCTTAGAAAATGAAAAGCATTCTGATTATAAAAAGTTTTCCATATGTATGTTCTTTCATAATTACCCTAAGAAATATTTTACTGGGCCAGATCAAAGGATCACCTAGTCTGTTGTCAAGTTCTTGAGAGAACAGCAGAAATCTAGGAAGGATGTAGGAGCAGGACAAGAAGGCCATAATTATCTTAAATGCTCTTCCGTTGTCTCAACATTTGCAGGTAGGGATCTTCCTGCACAAAAGATGGCATCTTACTATATAATTCTTCTTAATGGATTTTTCATCCATCCTCTAGTCTTGTCATTTCTATAAATCCACATAAAGGTTTTGTTGGCCACAGGTCCTGTGGCAGCATATTCCACAGCTTGCCAAAATAATGTATAAAGACTGTTCTCTAGAATGTCTAGTTTATTCTCATATCCCTACAGATAGTGTGGCAAAGGCAAAGAAGAGTCATTCAGTTGATCCTCAGTTTGCCCCTCCCCTTAGATAATGCCCTCTGTATCCAGGAATGCCAACCATATCCTGGGCTGCATCCAAAGAAGTGTGGCCAGCAGGTAGAGAGGTGATCCTCTCCCTCTGCTCTGCTCTGGTGAGATCCCACCTGGAACACTGCATCCAGCTCTGGGGTGCTCTAGCACAGGAAAGACATGGACCTGTTAGAGTGGGTCCAGAAAGGGGCCACAAAAATGATCATAGGGATGGAGCATATTTACTGTGAGGAAAGGCTGAGAGAGTTGGGGTTGTTCAGCTTGGAGCATTGAAGGCTTCAGGGAAATCCTAGTGGCCTTTCAGTACTTAAAGGGGGCTTATAAAAAATAAGGAGATGGATTTTTTAGTGGGGCCTGTTGCAATAGAACAAGGGGGAATGGTTTTAAACTAAAACAGAGTAGGTTCAGATTAGATATGAGCAAGAATTTGTTTTACAGTGAGTGTGATGAGGTACTGGAACAGGTTGCTGAGGGAGGTGGTAGATGTCCCTTCCCTAGAAACATTCAAGGTCAGATTGAACGGGGCTCTGAGCTACCTGATCTATTTGATGATGTTGCTGCATACTGCGGGGGGTTGGATTAAATCACCTTTAGATGACCCTTCCAACCCCAGCTGTCCTGTGATTCTCCATCCATGGACCTCTGTTGTATTCCTTATCAGTTATCTCTTCCAGGCTGATGAGTCCTAATCTGGGTAGTTCTTCCTCCTAAACAAGGCACTCCATACTTCTGATCCTTTTGCTTTTCTCTGCAGTTTTTCCAGTTCTGCTATATAATTTATGAGCTGGAGGGATGGGGAAGCCAGATCTGCATGTGGTATTCAAGATGCAGGCATGTTACTGATATCTACAGTGCGTAATAATGTGTTCTGTTCTCTTTTTTCTAACAATTTATAACATTTCATTTGTGGGTGGGGAATGTTCGGGGTTTTTTTTTGTTTTGCTTGGGGTTATTTTCAGATTTAGTCAGAATGACCTTCAAGGTCTTGCTCCTGAATGATAGTAGCTAGCTCAACCCTATCACCATACAAGTGAAAAAGAGAGGTTTTTTTCCTCCTGCGTACATTTACATTTATTCACAGGAAATTTCATCTACCATTTTATCCAACACTCAGCAGCCATTACTAATTAAATCTTAGCTGTGTGAATTAAAATATTCTTAAGTGACTTAGGTGGTTCTGTTCATTTTCTTATGTCTGAATTTACACTGGGTTACTCTCTTCCCTTGTCTCTCCACATGCCACTGCTTGTTTTTAAGTTTGGAGTACTTATTTTCTACCTGTATTTTAATATGGTTTCTAGAGTGGTATCTTATTAGGGTTTATTATTTTTGTGATGCCTCTTTTACATTTGTCAGTCCGGCTTTTGTGCAGATATGTATTTTGTGAAATATTTTTTCTATAACCTTGTTGATAGATTTAGCAATCTTTGTGCAAAGTAAGCTCTCCACCTGCTTTCTTTTCCTCTTTCCTTGTTGGTGACAAGGTGTTCTTTAAAATATGAAGTATAAGTAAGTGTTGCCACTAGTGTTTGATTTTTAATTTTTTTATCAGTTTCATATTTTATTAGCATCTCTTTTTAATAAAGCTGCACATCTCCTAGTTGATTGATCTAATGCCCACACTTTCAATTTGGTATGTTTTTTTTTTGACTTTGCAGCTTCATAACCAGTGTTTAATGTAACTGTGAAACATAAAAAGGAAGTGAATATACTCAAAAACTAGTACTTAGACAATAAACTATGACTGAAGAAGACTGAAGGCCAGAGCTCATTTTAAGAGAAATTGAATGAATATTAAGATAAAGATAAATTCTTGAATATCAGCTTTAAAAGAACTGTTCTCTCAATAATTTGACACTAATATAACTGGATTATGAACAACTGTCTAGATTGTCCTAGATTTTTTTTTTTTAAACTTTTGCTAGACCTTCTAGAAGTAAGAAATTAGGATTTTGTTTGTTTTCTTTACTTTGGTTTGGGTATAGGCTTTTTGGGGGAGTATGTTCAAGCAGGAGGGAGAGTAGTAGCTTTACTTTTCCTTCAAATTCAATTACCTTTTCCTTCAAGTTCAGTTATCTTTTCCTTCAAAAATTTTGACTCCCTAGAAATCATGTCTTTGTTTTGATCTAAATTTTTCAAGCTATAACAAAGTTTATAAGGAATATTGTCAGTTCAAAAGTATAACACAGCATATGAAAATCAAGATTTTTCTTCCTGGATTTTCGTGTATCTATACCAGATTTTAACTTAGAACGTCTTCACTGACACTTGAACCAGTTTTCCCTCTGATGTTTTTGTTGCTCTGCTAAGCAGAGCTGTTTCAGAGATAAGAAACTTTGCAAGCTAGCAAACAAACCTGTAAACTAAAAACCCTGTAAATTAAACAATGCAAATCTTTTCTATATGGGAATGATTTCTTGGGGTGGTTTATCCTTGGAATAGCTACTGCTAACTCTATGTATAACCATATGGAATGCATTGTCAGTCATTGTATGAAACCAAATGAATGCCTGCAGAGGTTTCTTTTAACATCTCAGCTGATTTGTGTTCCAGGTCCAGGCGGATGTTGGTGTAGATACCAAGCATCAAACACTGCAAGGAGTAGCATTCCCCATTGCTAAAGAAGCTATTCAGGCTCTGGAGAAACTGAAAAATAAGAAACTCAATTATGTACAACTGGCAAGTATAAAATATTTAAACTATTTTTAATAGTGAGTATAAAATAGATTACTCTCATATTGAACGGTGTGTGTTGATGTAGAATGTGTTGGAGATTTGCACAAACGGGATGGGACTGCTGGGAGACGTTTCCATGAGCTTTATTGTGGCATCAGTCTCAGTACCAGGTTGAGACAATTGAAAGATGGGAACAGCTCATGTCTTGCCAGCAGCAGCCAAAGATCTCGTTATAGGACATTTTAAAAGTTTTCCAGCCAATAGCATATTGCTAAGACTTACAAACAATTGTTCTAGCCAATCACTAAAAGCACGCATACACCTGCTTCAAACAATGCTTGCTTGTATGCTTTCTATTAAAAATACACAATACTTCATTATAAAGCTTAAAACCTTCTACTACCTTGTTAAGCATGTTTTTCTGCAGTCTTAAGGTCTATTCTAGCCAAGCCTAAAATCTCAAACTATTGTTTTGTGTCCTTGCATGCTGTATCATTGTATCCTTTTTAGTTTCAGGCTTTGCAGCTGCAGCTAACTCTAAGTTCTCTGCTCTTTCTGTTTCTAAGGCCTGCTTTTACAGCTTCTAAAAATCTTCTTACTTTTACTATTTCCCAGAGTAGTATGCCATTTTGAATTAGATTAATTCAAACTTCTTTCCATCCTGTCATGTAATCTGGTTTGTTTTTTGTATATTAACTATATTCATGTTTGCTTTGTTTACAGGAAATTGATATGAAAAATGAAACTATTGTTTTGGCGAACACACTTGATACTGAACTTAAGGACTTGCCAAAAAGAGTTCCAAAGGATGCTGCGCGTTACCACTTCTTCCTGTATAAGCACACACACGAAGGAGACTATTTGGAATCCATAAGTATGAGAAAATTTCTCAGTATGAAACTTCACTGGCTTGTTTCAAATTCCTTAGGAATTTTGAGTCAGAGAGAAAGATGTGTCAGCATGATCACAAATTTCAGAGTAATTTGGTTGTGAAACTGTGAACTTGTGAAGGAGAGCTCTTATGTTTGTAAAGCAGTGAGCTAACCCTTTTGATTATGAACACTCATAAGTGTGAAAACATACAGATATTGGCCATTCTCTTACCCCGTTTGAAATTAAACACTTGTTGATGCAAAAAAAGCTCCATAACAGTGTTACATTTTTTGCTTTCAGATTGCAATTGATTTCCATTGCATCTCTGCTATAAATGGTTTTATGATACAGCTTTTGATAGAGTGTATTTATGGTCTGATTTGTGTTATTTTCTTTTTCCGCAGTTTTCATCTACTCTATGCCAGGGTATACCTGTAGTATACGAGAACGAATGCTCTACTCTAGTTGCAAAAGTCCACTGTTAGAAATTGTAGAAACACAGTTGTGGATGCAGATAGTTAGAAAGGTAAGTGCAGTGGGTGTATGGGTATTTTCTCCATCCCTATTTCTCCTTCTTAATGGAAAACTATAGCTGTCTCTGTCACCACCTTGTCTGATGTGTTGTGTAACTTAGTTTGTCCTGAACAGGAAATAATTGTTGACGGAGCTAGAGATACGAAGTTAAGTCATGGAAGTTTTTCTCAGTTTCATAATTTCTACACTTTTATCTTGAACAAATATAGCCTTGTGCATCGAGGAAGTATTTGAGAGTACTTTGAAGGACTTAATAGAATTGACATGATTTCTTACTCAAAGTTGTGTTGTATTTTGGACCACAACATGTTGTTGTTAAACAGTAACTTCCTTTAAAGCCAAAGTTATATAGGGATTTTCAAAATAATTTCAAGCTGCGGTTCTAAAAACTAGAACTGCTATCTTAGGAGTCCTTCATGAGACAAACAAGCATTTGTAAGTAAGCTAATCTTTTTACACTGTATAGATTTTAGTGCAATGCAAGAACTTGCTTCTCACCTCCTGAGCAGAGACCACAGAAATGGTCCACTTGTGACCTACAGTTACGTTTTTAATAAGTAACCTCGTTAAAAGCTTAGTTTCTGTGGAGATTATGTTTACCTTTAAAATAGCAAGATTTAATACTTTTTACTGAGATGACATGAATTAACTAGATTTTTGCTACGTGAATTTGTATGTAATTCTTTTTCTGAAATTGCCTTTCCACAACAAAATTAAAGCACCATGTGACTCCTGAAAAATCCTGCAGTTAGAAATTTCTGAAGCATGTACTTGTAACAGCAAAACTGGGGCTGGCAAGTCTGTCAAGTGTTATGGTTGGCAGGGCATGAAGTGCTGAATGCTCAGCAAAGCAAGGCTGTAGAATTTCTCTGAATTCTAAATTCCTGGAATTTAAAACAGTGGAGTTTGACTTGAGTACACTCTTTTCTTTCTATTTGGTTTCATCTATCTAGATTTTGAAAATAAACCACTCCCTTCCATTTTGTTCATTATTTTAGCTTTTGCTTGCTAAACACTTGAATACTTGCTGAGTGGCAGTAGCCAGCTAATAATGCAAGCTTCTTTATACTTCTCCCCCTCTTTCTCAAGACGTAACAGTATGTATGCACGTTGCTTATACAGTTAGTGTTTAAAGCACGTTATAGTGAACAAATTTGATTATTAAAATGTGTAAATACTTAAAATGAGTAAATAAGCACTAGTTTCACATGGAATGTGTTCTCCTAGTTAGTGTTAACAGGTACACTGTGCCAAAGCTTGGGACAAAAAAAATACCTTGGGTCTTGTATGTACTCTTTAGTTGTGCTTACATTTCAGGAAAATAATTAAGTCACACTTAATACTGGTAAGAAAAACTATACAAGTTTTCTCAGTGCATTAGGCACAGGTTGGAGAACTTTTCATGCTTGACTTTGAACATTATTGCACATATGGTTTTAATATAGTATTGAGTTTCAGCAAAGATTCTGAATGTTTTTGACTTTGAGTATGATATTGTTTTTTTCTGCCAGATTGAAATAGATAATGGTGATGAGTTAACTGCTGACTTTCTTTATGAAGAAGTACATCCAAAACAACATGCTTACAAACAGAGTTTTGCTAAGCCAAAAGGTCCTGCAGGGAAGAGGGGAATACGAAGACTGATCAGAGGTCCAGCAGAGACTGAAACACCCAGTGATTAGAAACTGTATTTGTATTTGTTAAAGTATTAGAGTAAGAAATGGAATTCTGGCTTTTGGTAATGAACTGAAATCATTCCATTCATAGATACTAGGGATAAAAAAAGCTCTTTTTACTCTCCTCTTTTCTGACCTCAACACTTTTTATATTGTTACATGATTATATTTGTTGACCATGTTTTATGACATATAGAAGAGATAATTATTTTAATGCTAGAAGAGAAAAACTAAGCTAGTGCCCCTTTAATTTAGAATCCATTATTTAATAGCTGTACATGTGATCATAAACTTTGGAGACACAAGACTATGAAGCCCAGTATTTAGTGGGTAAGTCACAGCTGTATTCTTATGCATAGCCTATTAAACCTGTAAGACTTTCCATGTGAGAACAGATGAAGGACTACATAGCATTGTCCTAATTGAAACTTTATTTTTCCTTGTAGGCACTAATGGACAATAGTAAAATAGAAGGTTGTCTTTGGATTTTGACAGGATGCATTGCTGGATTTTGTTGTTGATTTGTTTGGTTTTGTTTGTTGTTTTCTTCTTGTAATGGAAAAGATAAACTAAAATCAGTTATCGTTCAATCAATATCAGCATTCAGGAATCGGTGGATATTCTCCTAGGCAAAAACTTGGTCATCTCAAATTTATATAACTAATTTAATGAATTATCTTTTAAAGAAATCTGACATAAAACACCATAGCCTTTCCAGACTTGTTATCACTTGTGTTATATATTAGTATTGAATGACCAAGTAAAAGGTAATTAAAAGTCCATGAGTTAGTATACTCAATAGACTATGGAGCTGCTCTCAGAGCAATATGCCTAAAGTATCTAATAAGTAATTAATTATCAGTGCACTTGGATCTAAAAATGTGTTAGTTCAGTAAAAACTGAAGTAGTCTTGCTTCATAACAGTGAAGCATCCTTGAGGTCCTACTGTGTTTGCAATATCAGCTGGAATTTTTACTTTCAAGGTATTCTGAAAATTACTTTTCTTAAATGTTTGAACTTCAGTAGTAACTTACATCTGTAATTTAAATCCAACTAGGTCTTGAATAACTGCTGGCAGCAAGCCCCTGGTTAGGATTTTTGTGGTTTTTTTCTTCCCTTCTTCAAAATAGTAAAATCAGCCAGAACAGTCTAAACTTGACTGAACTGTAAGTAATGTGTTTAACAGTAAGACAAAAAATAGATTATTTTAATAAGTCCATTAAGGGAGACTTAGATATCGAAATCAAGTACTGGATGACCTTAAATATTTAAAACTGTGTGATGAAGCAAATACTCGTGAATAGATTATATATTCCCAGTGAGGACTTGTTTTTTAGTGTCTTGTATGTGACTTTTGTGGTTTTTGAGTTTTGTTGGTTTTGGTTTTTTTTTTTAAAGCTACATGGGAGTTGCCAGCTTTGGTTCATTGGATATTGTTGTAGCTGCTGGATATACTCATTATAGAGCTGAATCATGTGTTTACCTGGTGGAAGATGGATTTTAACCTAGTTTGGTAGGGAATAATGTTTTGACACTAGTGGTTCCTGACAAGAAATTGTTTTATCTATTATTTTGTTTGGCTATACTAGCTTGCTAGTGACATCTGAGATTGCACTATATAATGTGAAGGTTGCAATAATTGGTTTTACTGTGGTTTTTTTATATGCAGCAGAAATTTTACACTTCAGCTTTTTTTCATTTAATTTTACACACTACGTCAGTTCAATTCAATAGCTCTTGATACTCAGCTAATCTGCTTTCCCTTAGCTCTTTTGTTCTTTTCCTGCCTCATGCCTTCTCCATCTAGGGTAAGGAGCTGGTCTTTGAAGTGTTTCTTCTGTACTATGGCAGGCAAGTGTCATTGTTTTTTTAAAAATATGGTTACTGTGTGTACAGCTCATTGTACACTATAATTAAATGTATTTTTAGATTAATTCAGAATATTTGCCAACACACCTAGTTCACTTTGGAGTTTTTGTTTTGGTTTGGTTTCAAGGAGTGCAGCATTTAAAATCACTGCTAGAGGGTTATTTGAATTTAGTATTCCTGCCCTTGTGCCAGCCATAGCAGGAGCGCACGTATATCTTCACACTTCCTTGAGCCAGTAAAGAAGTTCAGCTTTTTAAGACTAAATGTTATAAATAATGAACAGTTTGACCTGATACGGTTGTGTGCATGTTGTGGGGGTTTTGTTGGATGTTTGTTTTGTGGGTTTTTTCCGTTATTTTTTGTTGGTTTGTTGTTGTTGGTTTTGGTGTTTTGGGGTTTTTTTTTGTAATCCTGCCCTAGGTAGATGAGGATAGAAGATGGAAAACTTAATCTGAAGGATGATGAGAGCTGGTTAAGTGATTATGCAAGAGCATTTATGATGAGCGGCTTTAGAGTTCAGCCCAAACCAGACATTGTAAATTACCTTAGGAGAAAATATTATCCATGATGTACACACCCCAGCCCAGCCAGGAGTCAGTCATGTCCTGAGCATGTCTCCTTCTCACCTTTCCCCAAAAAGAGAATTGTATGAAGTCTTGCACTGCTGGCTGCTTCTCCAGGCCTCTTGTAGCTATTCTCCTAACAGCAATAAGAAGTATCTGTTCTTTTTGTAAGATCTATCACGTTTACATCTACATACTTGCCTCCACTTCTGTTTATGAATGTTCAGAACCAGTGCAAAATGTGGGCATTAATCGGAGTTGCTCCTTTAACTTTCTCTGCTCATTAAATAATTGAAAGTGTCCATTCAAATTGTGGTTGGCCTTCTTAAAGCCCAAAAGCAATGCAGCTGCTTGCAGTTAACTCACAAGCTATTAAATAGTTAATTAACAGGACAGGTAATTATTTAATAAATGTTTATGTTGCAAGTCAGGATGATCTTGATTTTTTGAAACACTCCTATCAAAGGTTAAACTAATCAAGGTAAAAATTGCTGTTGCTCAGATAGACACTGTAAATTAAAAAAAATTATCAGCGTGTTTATGTATTCAATGAAAGCCACCTTCAGATGCTAAAATTAACTAAGTTTACCTTACCTATTTTGTAATTTACTTTATAAATAAAGATTGATGCTTTAGCTTGGTGTTGTCTGAATCATTTCATAGTCTCTTTAACAAAGATCTGTATTCTAACATCAGAATGTGTAATAGGCAGTTCCCATGGGACTAGAAAGTGACTGCAGGGTATAAGAAGGGATGTGAGCAGAAACAGAATTCCTGACTTTTGCTATTAGAGAAAAATCACTATGTTACAAACAGGTTCTTTTCCACTGCTTGATGGGAGCAGCACTGAGGGCTCCAGAGCAGGATCCAAGGGTGTTCTTCTCTTGAGGTTTTTGTGTTCAGTAGTAAGTCCCTTCAAAAATTTCTTCTCTGTTCTTACTTGCTCAGCATGAACTACTCTAATGAAACTACTCGTTATGTTGTTCAATTAACACTTTTTATGTCTAAACTGAAAATAGTTTTCTTGAAGACCTCCTGTTGCCCTGAAACTTCAAAAGCACATTTACTGGTTGGGCTTCTCTGTCCTGCCAACACATCCCCATGGGGAAATACTTGTGATGCAGCAATTTTATAACTGAAAGAAGAAAATTTGAAGATGTGAACTAGGACTGCAGGCAATAATTTTAATGCCAAATGCTATCTATAATCAGAGCTGTGAGGGGAACAGGCACAAGGTAGGAGGAAGAACTAGGCTATGCCTCTATGTACCCATGAATATCAGAAGCAATTTTATTTGCCTTTTGGTCAGTGGGTGGTAAATAAACTCCCAGCAGGAACACCCAAATATAAAGATGAGGCATTTCCCATGAAGTGCTATGTCTGGTGTGTTGGCTCAGATGGCAACTGGACGAACTGATCAAAGAAAATTTATAACAGAGTCTTAATAACTTATGGAAGACCATATACCCTGACCAAAGTGATTGAGTTGCAAACTGTACAAAGCCATTGTATTCCAGTGCAGTATCTCTAGATACATATCCTGTTCCTAATTTGTTCCTCAGCAGTCACTTATGGCTCACCACAGCCTGAGGGCTGCACAGACACCTCTGCTCTGGCTCCCAGCAGCCATTCTGTTACTCCTGCCATGGCCAAGGGGAGAACTGTTGCCCTTCCTATTAAGTTCTCCTAAAAAGGCAATTTTGTTTGGATCATTATAATTTGCTTTCATCTTGCTATTTATTGCTTTCTAATTGTGGAATTGCAGTAAATTGCTCTTGCTGTTTTTCATTCATCCATGCTTCCTCTGGGTGACTAATTGCTTTATGTTACAGTTCTTAGATCTTTAACGTGCAGAAGGGTTGGCTCTTTCCCTGAGAACAGTGATCCCTCTGTTGCCCTCCATGGCACCTTCCCTGCTGAGACAGGATGTAGGCCAGCCAGATGAGCCCTATCTCTCCCCCATGTGGGACTTTCTTCACCCACTGGATTTCTCTCATCTCCAGTTCTATGAAACTAGATAATCCCATTACAAATATCCTGAATGACTCAAGTTACTGATCTGTGTCCCAGAAAGCCTTATTATATATTAACACAAAAAAGTGTGTATTCTAGGATAATTTAATGTTTTTGCAGGGAACAAAAGAAAGTCACCTACTCTTATCCTCTGTTAAGTGTCTAGAAATGTTGACTTTACTGTATGAGGACCTCAAAAAAATGGGGTGGGAAAGGGAGGTTCCTTCTCCTTGCCCCCTGTGTATTGAAAAAAAATAATAGTTGCCACGTCAGTGAGCTAGTTTTACCTAGTTAACCCCTCATATTTCCATTCCCTAAAGAAGTTCAAAACTTTTTTCTAAGTTGTATGAAATGGTAGCCAACATGCTTCATTTTCAATGAGGAAGGGAAAACTATTGCCATGACCTCACTGCTGAGAGGAGCACTGCAAAGAGTAAGGGTCTATATGACAGTTATTATACATTATATATATTATTATATATACAAAGGTCAGTATGACAGAACAGGAACTCCCATGCTTGTAGCTGAAACTCTCCTCACACTGAAGGATATCCCAGTTGGTTGTATGAACAAAAACATTCTACCATACCAGAGGTGAAGAGAGCTGGCCAGGGAGTTGCTACAGCAAACGCACTTCTGGACAACACGAGAGATGTATTCCAGCTCCAGGGAATAGTAAAAAGCAGACATGATCTAAACAGAAACCTTCACGTAACAGCTGGAGATGCTTAAAACTGAAGAATGACTTCAGCAGATTTTATTCTAATTTAGCTTTACAGCACCTTTTTTCTCCAGGTTCAGAGCTGTACAGCTTTATTCCATGCAGTGAGGTTACGATAATGCTATTAACAGAAATACAAGCAACATAAAATTATGATCACTTGCCAGGCTCAAAGTTTAAATAGCAGAAAGTAATAATGCAGTGTTTTTATTTATGTTAACAGTTTTTTACAATTTATACCCAAAAAAGCTAGAAGCCATTAGGTAGATCCTTTTTTTCTAAATTAAGCTAACAGTTTGAAGTTTGAAAAGGCAACACAAAATGAATTAATAGCCAGAAATCTAATATCATTACATTAGAAATCACATGCTTCCTACAAGATATATATATTCCTGAATGAAGTCACACATAAACACACAATTTCGAATTTAACTGTAGGCCAGACTATGCTCCTATCCCTACGCTATTAAGAAAGTTCATGATGTGCAAAATGAGTTTATATGATAATAACATCTTTCATTTACAATGGTAATACGTTCATATTTAGTCCAAAGTAATCTTATTAGTCACTTTCGTTCCATTTTTAGTCTGCTTTGATCTGTCAATGTTTCTATTTTAAAAAGCTTTCCATTTATACTTTTAGAAGTGTACTTTTATATGTAGTTAATATACATTATATATGTATTAAAAATAGCTTAATTATTTGACTAAGTAAAATGCAGAATGCGTCTTCACATCATTATTCTGACCCCTTTAAGAAAAGCAACCATTTGTATTTATAATCCATATGGAATCCTCTCCTAAAGTAAAAATGTTAAAAATACTCAATCCTCCTAAAATAGTCAAAGTAGCTAAGAGTCTTCCTGGGAATAAAATTAAATGGTTTTTGATCATAGAGTTCACTGTAAGAAAGCATTTGCAAGTGCAAATGCATCTGCACAGCAAGATAACTATTTTGCTTGGGAATCCTTGAAATGAAAAAACAACTTAGAAAATGTCTTGCATCATTTATTTGACAAGACTTTTTGATAATAATCACATTCACTAACAGCACCAGACCATTCAGACTAATATGAACTCTCAAGCTAAAATATTAAACAGAAGCTTGTTTTAAATGGGTTTTTTTTATGTTTTTTTCTTCAATAGACAAAGGTCTAGTACACCTGATCAAGAAAGCAAATTGCAGAAAACACATTCTGCTCAGTTAGTCATATGCCTTTGCAGCAGACATACTAGATAACTGGAAATAAATCAAATAGATTATAATATGGAAATGCATTTAAGAAGCTGCAGGAGAAGACGGTGTACCAGCACTGCCATTTGTTAATACAAGAAAGAGGTTTCTCTTGTTGAGGGCCCAGTGCCTAAGGATATGTGAAAGAATTGCTGACAGGCCAACAGCTCACCTTACATGTGACTAGAAAGTTCTGGAAAGCAGAACAGCTGATAGTGCTGCACTAAATATTAATTAAATATTTGGTACTGGCATCTCCATTACAGAAACATTGGTGTATCAGAAGAAACACATTATCAAGTTTTTATCTCTTGGAGTTGCTGTTGGACCTGGAAGACAACAGACAGAAATATAATTAACTGATACTGTAACCATACATGGGTGACACACACCAACACCCACCCACAACCCCTAAAATAAGCCTTTTATCTGAAAGACTACATACCATTTTAATGTCTGGCCTTCTGGTTTTTTTGTCATTCAGACACCGATCAGCAATTGAATACATTTTATGAATTGAAGGTACATCCCAGTCACTCATCTTTTCATCAACATAATCCTCAATAGTTGCTTCCTCATCCTCAATTTCATCTTTTATACTTAGCTACAAGAGAATTTGAACCAACAAGCAGATAGCATTTTAAGAATCTGAACAGCATGTGAGAATATAAATGAACTGTTAATTTTTTATTATTTTTATTCTATATCATTTTCATTATCACCACATTATAAAGCAAATTTCTTTAAGTTGTATCATACAAATTTAACTGTCTCCCACTTCCCACTTAACTGTCTTCACTTCAAGGCTCAGTTTTCTAGTATTATTTCTTTTGTAAGAGAAGAGGCACAATCAACAAAATATCTTAACAACCCACAGATTTGCAAGCTTAAGTTGATATATTTTTTTAATAACTTTTATAAAGCCTCTTTCTGTAAACGAATGTCTGTCTGTAAACTAAACTTCTGCCTCCAGTCTCAGTGGCTGTGGTATCTGCTGGAAACTTCTAGTCAGAAATGAAATTTTAAATCTGACTGATGTCCGAAAGTCCTCAGTTCCAACACACTTGAAATGGGTTATCTGTAATCACACATACTGTTTGAGGAAGCATCAATGAATAAGTAAGAGGCAATGAGTAGAGGCAGATATTCTTCCTTCCTCTGTGGGTCAGTCTGAAATTGCTGACCAACAGTCAGAGACCTCAAAATTTTCCTTTCAAGCTAAAGATGCCATATGGTCTTACACTGACCATTCTCTTTACGGTCACAAAAGTACATTACAAAGATAAACTGTACCAGTCATATTCCTTATTAGAGCCTATCTCTGAAAAAGCTCACTTTAAAAAAAACTGAGTTCTCCAAGATGTTTACAAGCTCAACATGATAATTATTCTGCTACTACAGTTGATACAGCTTAGAAGAACAAAAAAAAAAAAATCTATTAGTACTATACTGGTATTTCTAAAGATTTGGAAGAAAGTGATTTATACTGTTCCAAGCAGTAGGGAACAATGCTATTTCATACTTAATAAATAACTTAGTCTTTATGTTAAAAGTACTCTAGGAAAACCTTGGATTAAATAGTTCAGAACTTAGTTTCAGCTGTATGAAGGGCTAAATTATGAAGAATCTTGTAAGGTTTTTAATTCAAGAGAGTGAGCTCTGAGACATTAGTTTCCTAATTAGCAGACTGAATTACTAACTGAATAGTAAAGAAAATTCAACCCACCTCCCACTCTGCAAAAAAAGCCCTTAAATTTCAAACTTCAATACAGTTAAAGTATAAGGTACTTGCAAATTATTAGTAAAGTTGAAGAAGATGGAAATTGATACAGAACCATAAAGAAACAAGCAAGATAAACAGTTCAGAATGTTTCAGGGAATGAGGAATTATCAGGATATCTGGGAGTATATTAATAGAGTACAATGGTATTACAGTAAGAAGCAGTACCAAAACAAAGAATTCCAGTATCAGATTAGAAGACAGAAGGCTGATCAGATTGAAGGCTGAACAAACCTACCAGCCAAGAGATAAAAGTTTCAGCCTCACTTCTAAGACAAACACATTGACAAAAAAGCTGTTTTCACAACTACATATTTTAAAGACTAATTTGTCTCATAAACTTGTTAACTGACTATGATTTCATATAAAGTGTCCTGGAGCAGTGGGAGGGAAGGAGAAAGCATAAAGAACATACCAGCAACTGTGGCACCCGGTTTTCATCTACTGGAGGAAGACCTGTTATTATTTCTAGTAAGACCTAGGAGGAAGAAAAATCAGAAGAGAAAATGAAGCACAGAATAACCCTTAGCATATATATGATTTGCAAAAAGGAGCATGACCTCCAGCCTGTCAACAAATACTCTCAGGATCTGTGTATGTCCAAAGATTTCCTGTACAATTCGGTTTTTGTTCCTACCTTTGTTTTCATTAACTGTTATTAGAAGTGTGGCTTACAAATTTCAACGCAAGTTATTCTCACCTACATGAGAATAGCTTCACAGCAAGACTGAAGGATTTCCAAACTATTCAAACATAGTGTTGAGTCTATCTTCCCATGAAACTAAATGCTGTGCAGGAAGTGGTCAATAGTGAGTAAGGTCTTGGATCTATTCCGAATGGTTTCATTTTACTTCCAAATATTAAGCACATGTCTTTTTTGTACTCAGCTCTAAGGCAAATCCAACATGGACATTGTATTTTTGGGCTGAATATAGTAAAACAATTTTAGACCATTGTCTAAGGTTTTCTTTTTCAGCCTGAGTTACACTTTTGTGCAATACCATGCAAGCAGAAACAACGTTCCATACCACATTTAGCTAGAACTCTTTTATTCTGGTCTTTCACATAGCAAATCAACATATTCAAATGATTTTAGCACAGTCAAAGTTCAGAAACACTATCTCAAGAAAATACATATTGGGAAAAAGAAAATTACAGACCAGAGTAATCATTTAATTTCAGATACTCTTGGGTTTGTGTGCTTTTATCATTTACAGAAGAAGTCATATACTGCTTCCCACGTTCTACTTACTACTCCAAAACTGAAGATATCAGATTTAGGTGTTATCTCTCCTCGCAGAGCTTCAGGTGCCATATAGGCTGCTGTTCCAACAATTCTTTCAGTCATGATTGTCTGTGTGAATGTTACAGATGCTCTTGCAAGGCCAAAGTCGGAAATTTTGGGAACGTATGTATCAGTTAATAAGATATTTGCACTGGTGGAAAGGGGAGGGAGGGAAAAAAAAAGAGAATTTTCCAAACAGTAAATAGGTTTTATGACAGACTAATAATTCTTCAGTAATCAAATGTAAACTGCTATTTTGACTATCTTGAAAGCTAAGGTAATTATACATTAGTCATAAAACAAGTTATGTAAATTTAGTTTTGTTGGAAATTGTTCAATTTCAAAATTCATTCCTCTAAATAAATGAAGAATTGACTGTAAGATCCATCTATGTTTTTTTCTTGTGTGTGCATGCACACATGCCAAAAAAAAAAGCAAAACAACAAAACACAAGGAAAAAAACTAGACACTCTCCCAACCCCCAAACCTTAGAAATACAAAACTTTCTTATAAAAGACCAATTATGTTACCTTTATGGCTGGACTTGAATAGGGACAATAGAGAATACTTAGCTCTGATCAACTTCTACTGGATCACAGTTTAATTCTTATAGTCTAAATCTATGCTCAGAGCTAACAAAAGCAGGTTTTTTTATACCTATTATCTAATACTATGTCAACCATGACAAACCCATGTACCAAATGAATAATACTCCTATTCTTGTCTTGAAAGAAAATCATAAAACTTATTACTGCTAGAATATTGTATGTGCCATATATTCACTTGACCTCCAGCTTTTACTTTCCTTAAAAGCAGCAACCCTGATAAATGAGACATCTCAAAGTCCTTAACACTTTCATAAAATACTCAGTGGGCTGAATTACAGCAGAAATATACTGGGTTTTAAGCTTATACCATTTAGAACCATTTTAAAATAACCTGATTTAATATTTATTAAATCCTCATTTTCTGATCCCTTTAACTGAACTGTAAGAAAGCCACAATAGCCTGATACAACATATAACACTTACTAGAAAGTTATATTTCTAACTTCCCCTTCTTGTTCACAAAACCTGGGCAAAATTAACACAGCTGTAAGTTATAATGGATCACTCAATGTTAGAACTTCTGTAAATAATGCTAGATTTATGACCATTACAAAAGGCCAAACACTTATCAAAGTATCATCCACCAACTGGTCTCCTGTTTAAAGCTCAATTCCTTAGAAGAGAGATGGGATCACAACTTCATAAATCTCAGCTTCTTACCAACTTAAGCCAAATCCAAAGAGTGGTCATGGTTTTTGGGTACACCACAAAGAGCACAAAAAATGCAAGTTTTACTGCAACTTTCAAGCTTCAAAAGAGAACAGAACTATTTCCTGGGCACAGCCAATCCAAAAAACTATGAAAAACTGTGAGAACACCCATTAAATCATGTCCCCTCTAAGCTAGAGAAGCTGTTCTAGTGCCTGTGTTTATAAATGGTCTCTACATGTCACAGCAAAATAAAGACTGAAGTTAATCTGCTTAGATGTCTCTTCATCTAGGTGTTATTTGGGAGTGGCAGCACTATTAACAGTACCAATCAAATCTATTGAACTATTCACACAACATGTTCCAAAATGTTATCCAAACAAAATAACCCCAAAAATCAATCCTCTAATATGATCAACTCACAGCAGTTAGAAGGCTAGAGGCAGTGTAAGGCAAAAAAGTGCATTCCTTCCAGTCATTACACTTCTCCAGAGGCTTAAGCAGGGAAGAAAGAAGAAACAAACTGTCAAAGCAGCAAGCACACACATGAAGCAGCTTTTCCCCACAAGCTGAAAGGTCACAAAGCTGAAGTTGCCTGTATTTAGGAGAGTTGCCAGAAGCCAGATAGCTACTGAAAAATCACCCGTAATACCCAATCAGTCAGTTGCTCCTTCTTAAACCTCCGAAGGAGTAAGGCATTTGGAGCTTTTCTTCAAAGATTTGGGCTGCTTTTTTAAAAAAACAATATAGCAAACTGTAGCAGGAAAAGGGAAACAAACAACAACATAAAAAACACCAGTAAAAGCCAACCAAACTCTACAAACCTCACCTATTCTGAGTTCTGATACCCATAGAAAAAAAACTGGTATAACAAACAATGCACATTCATTATCACTGAAGAACCCTGAACTTCATAAATCTGGCTGAAGTAATTTTACTGTATTTATAAAAAATAGGAGTAAATCAAAGGAGACACTCTAAGTATTCTAGGAAAAGGAAAAACAGAAAAAAAAGGTGTGTTTTTATCTAAAAAATTCCCTATTTAAAAATTAATTGTTGTTCAACAGCAGCTTCATTAGAAGCAGTTGTTAAAGTACAGAACTTTGTGTGTTCTCGTGGCACTGAAATAACTATTTGAAAGTAACAGATTATGTTACAAATTACAATTTACATATTACACTGATAACACAAATTACAATTACAATGCAAAAATCTCAGGGCAGAAAAGCTGTCCAGCAGCTGAGGGAGCTGGCAGGAGTCTCAGGGAAGGCTTGCTACAATTGTCTGACAGGAGGGGGAGCCAGGTGGGGTCAGTCTCCTCTCCCAAGTAGCAAACAATAGGACAAGAGGAAATGGTCTCAGTTTGTGCCATGCCAGGTTTAAATGAAGTGTAAGGAAAAATTTCTTCACTAAGTGAAGCAGTGAAAGAGGCATCCAAGGGAAGTGGTTGGGTCACCAGCCCTGGAGATATTTAGGAGACATGTAGATTTGGGCACCTGGGACATGGCAGTGCTAATGGTTGGACTTGATAATGCTAAAGGTCTTTTCCACCCTAAGCAATTCTATGGTTCTAGCCCTGTAATTATCTTCAGAAGTCTGTACTGGTCGTGTCCTTGTGGCACAGACAAGATTATGGTGATGGATGGCCACTTGCAGAAGATTGTGCCCTTGACTGAATGCTTTTTGCAGTTTGCTCTCTCTAAAATTACTTTAACGGGGAAAAGATGAAAAAGAAAAAATGAAAAAGTGAAAATGCAGCCAGCAGTAGTCTGCAGCTTTTACCTTTTAATATCTCTGTGAATATGATTATTTTCATGCAAAAAGTTGATGCCATTTGCTGTACCTTGAACAATTTTACATCTCATATTCCAAGGAATTGGTGGAGTTTCATCCTTGATTAAGAGAAAGACAAGTAAAAATCTGAAAAATATATATACGCTCACATAAACCAGAAGAAACATACAAAAAGCCCACAACCCAAAAGTCACTTCTTGCTATGTTTTGTTGTATTCAAGTCGATGATTAAAAACACTATCAGCACACATCTCTTAATTGACTTGGGCAGAAATGCATGCATTTGTCATATTACTTTCCCTGCTTTTTGCCTTAGATTAAGTTGCCAGTAGCAAAAAAAAGTTCTTGGTTAATGTTTGACTCTAACCCTTCCAAGGCCAGCTGCTCTGTAAAGACCTATCTGTATCTACTGCAACTCCTACTTCGTACAGGCACTGATACCAGAGCCTTCAACCTGAAGAAAAAAATTCAAAGCAACGCACAGATTTTACTAACAATAAGAAGTCAGTCTTCCAGAGTTTTTGGATTTCTTGAGAGTTTAGCTTTGTTCATACAACAAACTAGACTTTAGAAGTAAGGACACCTACATTTCAAAACCAGTTCTTAATCTTGTCAGTGGCCAAGGGAAGTGGATTACATCCTACCACCCCCCTTGCCTGCTCAACACCCAGACACAAAGATGATGCAAGCAAGAGTCTGTGCATCAAACAAATCCAGTGAAGTCAAAAAATGAAGTTATCAGCAAGAACATATATTCAAGTACATTACTCACCTCTCTAACCTTATTAGAAAAAGATTCTTTCCAATTTATAGATTCTGATTTAGATTCCTTGGTTTACGTCATAAATTTGTCTTCCTTGTAAAGGACTCAGTTATTTCTCCTTTAGTTTTCAATAATCCCCAATCTTTTAAGCTCACTTGACGATAATGGCCAGTTACATGTATGAACATTATCATATACATCCTTGTTAAGCACTGCTCATTTCCACATATAAACTTCCACTGTCCTTAGGTAAAACTTAGTCTCTCTTCTGCACTGATTCAGTTAAAAAACCAATATAATTGCACATGTAGCAGTGTATGCAAACAAATGAATCAATCTAAACTGACACAGCAGTGGAAACAGAGCAAGTCCTTTCCCCAAGCACTGCTACTCATTCTCATCATAGAACCACTTCTTTCCCACTGGAGCAGAAGTATTTGTATTTGCTCTTCAAAGGAAATGTCTCCAGGTGAAAATTAAATATTTTTTCACCAAGCATTATTTTGTCAGCCTGATCAGTTCCCTAATCCAGATCTTTCTCCAACTAATAGATGCTTGAACCAGAGGATCAGCGTGGAAAAAAAAAAGCAAGCCCGACATTTTAGATCTGGGCACATGGGTGGTTCAAGTAGCACCAATTTAAAATGTTCACCAGCTTACAACCTCAGAAGCTGCAATTTCTTAGTATTAAGCAGATTGTTTGAACTTCTTCAACAAATTAACACAGACACTAATCTACTAAGTCTAGCTTACTATTAGACTGTGTGTCTTGATACATAGAGTTGCCTCACCAAACCAAGCAACTTATTATTTACTTAAGGCCAAAGCTAGAAGATACACCATTTGATTAAGTCAGAAGCATTTACACAAAATAGTAACCTTTACAAAGGAAATTCACATTTACTTAGGTACTCCAGAAAGAGATAAGCAGACTATGAGCATTGTATTATAACCACTATCACAAGGTCAATTTCACAGTGCAGAATCTCAGGAACCAGCAGAGAACATGCCAACATCTGAACTGGGAACAAGACTGCAGCACCCTCTGCACTGCCTCACACAGGCACAGTCAGTCCAAGCTTCTGTGATGCTTCAGTCCCAGTACATGACATTGTACTGTCAGCCTGATTTGACCTTAATCTATCTAAAATGTTTGTGTAAAATCTTAGTGGAAGAATACTTGTTATTAGAACACATGAAGAAGTAGTTAAAATACCAACTGGCCCTCACAGTTCAATTCCATTTGAAAGACAATCCACAGATTCATATACCTTAGCAAAGTAAGGCAATTGGAAGCTAGAAAAAACTTCACTTACCAGACAAGCAAGTCTGTCAAGCAATGAACCGTTGGGCATGTACTCATACACCAGACAAGGCTGAGCACCATCACTTGAGAAACCAAGTAATTCTACTAAATTTTCATGCTGACACCTATAGCAAGAAAAAAAATGCTCTTATGCTCTGAAAGACTCTCAACATCTGAGGAAAACACAAGGCAGAGGGAATTTGATTCCCAATTACTTGTTTCACCTCTATTGCACAAAACCAGGTTTGTGTGGTGATGCTTTAAAACAAACCAAATGTGCTGTATAAGAAACATTTTCAGTTAATATGCAAATCGCTATGTTAGAAAGACAAAAATTGTATAATGATGTACTCACTTCGCCATTATGTTTATTTCTTGCTCAAACTGCTGTTTCAAATCCTGAACACTAACATCAACCATCTATAAAAAGAAGTATTTGACATTAACATCACTGGTTCATAATAAAATAAACAGTTTTTCATTTAAAAAATTGTAAGCCTTTTAAAGTTAACCTTTCACAATACACATTCCACTCAGTTCAAAAATTAAGTATCATATGACTTTAAATCCCTTGGAACACTGTATAACTGGATAAATGGATCTAGTTTCAGCAGGCAAGAGCTTACTCCATTTATTGCAGTTGCCCCTTAAGAGCATTTAATTACAAAATTCAATATTCACACAAAATAATTGTTATGAAGACTAAAATTCTGTGACAAACCTATTTACCTTGTGAATCCCAGTCATTTTAATTTTAAATGGAAACCTCCTTAGGACTCCTTCTCTTCTGGCACTTTTTGAGGATGAGGGGAAAACAACTGGGGAAGCACTCTGCTATTCCTAACAACTTGCTTAGCCCCTCCAAGGCGAGCTACAGAGAAGGCAAGAATTAGCTCCTGTGACTGTGCTGACTCACAACACTGATGGGACTCTTAATCCAACCAATGTGTAACATGGTGACAACGTTTTTTGAAACGTATCATTCAACACTTTTCACAATAAACAAGATAAACAAGCCTATACTATAAAGTACACAGTCATTAAAAAGAAAAATTCCCAGCACAACTCACAGCAATGAGCTTCTTGACAGCCACGTTTTTGCCATTGATGTAGCCTTTGAACACAATGCCAAAGCCACCTTCTCCCAGTTTATTACCTCCAGCTGATTCTGGTCGGGCATCAAAATTATTTGTAATGCTTTGCAGGTCATGAAACAAAAAATTCTGGAAATCTGAAAGACATTGACATGTAGCACAAAACTGTGTTTTCACTTAAGGAACAAGGTTTTCTGTTTCAGTTCTCTTAAAACAAACACTTGCTACTGCACAAAGCTGTAACAGAATTTCTTGGAGAGCAGGGACATGACTTGTCCCTGCACAGTTTGGACAACCCAGCCTGGGTCTGGGTAAAGGCCTGAGCCTGTGGGGTCTTGGAAATTAGTGTAAGGTATGCAGAGGGGGAAAGGGACTTGCTTGTGTAATAGTAGCTGTAAAAAGAATGATGCCTGAACCACCCGAAGTATAAATAAAGTAAGCAATGTTTGATTATATTCTATGCTGTACAGCAATGTGGAAATGCTTGGAAATGTAAACAATACAGAAGTGTATATAAGCAGCCATTTTAAGCAATTACAGGAGAATGTATGTAACCATACTGGAGAGACTACATTACTCGGTTGTCTCCCACAATTTTGGGGGGATTTCCTCCTTCTCAAAACCTGACACAGCGGAGCCCTGCTTCCAGGTCTATGATAAAGATACCAGAAACACAAAAGGAAGGCAGATAAACATATATAATTATCTATGCATAATTTCCTTCCCAACTAGTACTGTAGCATGCATCTGATTGCATTTTTGATTCATACTTGTAATACAGGTAGTAGAAATGAAACCTGTAGCAGATCACAGAGAGAGACACACTGCCTTATATATAAAAAATACACCAAGGTCACACACAAGGTCTCTGGCAGCAACCCAGAAGTGGACCTTTAGGAAGGAACAGACCAACCAAACACTTTCCTAAAATGGCCTTTAGTCATCTTTTCTTCAGCATTCTTAGTCATGTCTGACATACAAAATCTAGTTTTAAAGCATGAGATGCTGAACAGTCTTTAAAATCAGTATTGAAAAAGGGTAACAGGATTATGTGTGGCAAAAAAAGAAACTGCAATATACTTAGCAGTTAAGGTTTCCCTCAAAGTAGGTGTCTTATTGGCAAGATGCTGTTTCCCACAGATGCCCCATGACAGGAATAGAGTTATCACTCTCATGCACTGCTATGGCTTATTTCAAGTGGGCTAAAGGACAGATCAGCAAAAAAACTGCACTGAATTCTACCAAAGTAAATGCCTACCTGTGTTACTGGACTGTGAGCTGCTGTTTTCTTCATTTAAGTAGGAAGAATCTGAATGCTGCTTCTCAGTACTCTGAGCTAGAACAGGCTTTACAGATGCCACTTCTTTTTCCTGTACAGGTAGTTGTTTCTCATGTATAGGCAAGGTTTCCTGTGAAGAAAGAGGTAATATAACTTCCTCTGGCATCCTTACAGCTTCTGAAAAGGGAATTTAGAAAAAGTGTTAACTACATTAGAAACCAGAGAAAAACTAAGTAATATTAATGTCAATATTTTTGAAAATTAGGAGATACATAAGTATCACCAGGTTATATTCTTCCAATATGTGTAAACTCTGGCACGCTTATTAAAACTTGAAATTCTCACTTAAACTGTTATTACAAGTGATAGAAAGTGGAAAATGTATTCACTTTGGGTTATTTTAATGTAATCCTGATTTTCAAGTTAGTGTGACGCTCTTCAGCATCTTAAAAAAGAGTAGAAAATGTACAAGAGTAACAGTTACCTGGAAGCAGAAGGCTTGCTGGTGCTAGGAACTGATTCCTAGTCAGCAGATCCACAAGATCAGCAACTGTACAGTTTGTGGTTCCCCAGTCATAAAGCAATTCACATGTGGGGCTCTTCCCCATTTGTACAAATGCCTCAAATCTCCTTAAAAGATAAGTTAAGACCAATATTACAAACAAAGAAAAAAATTACCTCAAGAAGCATGAAGGGAAAGAGATTAAAGGCAAATGACAAAAAAAATCCACTTGAAAAAAAAAAAAATCTGAATGCACTGCAAAAATCACGTATCTTCTGAAAACACAGCCAAAAAAACCTAAACACATTTAAAATCAGGGGGAAAATATGGGGAAAAACTATGGGAAGTGCACATATACATGGCTTCAGCTGTTTGTCTAGGATCCATAATATATTGCATCTTGGACTAACAGAGAGAGAAAGTTGGACCCAGATCAAATGGCAAAAATAACTGTTTTGAATCCATTTAGCATTCACACTCAATTTTCAATATTTTGAGATGGGCATTAAGAAGAATATGAGATCCAGTTTTCTGACTGATTTAATACTATTATTGAAAGAAAAGCAAAGATTTAATATTATCATTACTAAAAAAGGCAGGAAACTCAAGATGATATATACAGCATCTAAAAATCTCATAGTCTTTGAAACAGCTTCAACGAGGATTCAACAAGCCCTTCAAGCAATGAGGCACTCATAAAATATTGTGAGCATTACTTCTCAAGTAAACTTGTTAGTTTTAGACCTCGGGCTCCCCACATTTGTTGGGCATTTTCTTAGAAACAGTGAATCAGGAGTTACAGTCCAGCTGTCTCTTGGGCACAATGACATCAATGTCTACCAGTCTTTAGAGTACAGCAAGTTATGCAGCCTGTGCTGTATTGCTAAAATTACCTATGTCTGTAACTCTAATTAATCCTAATTTCTTTAGTCAATTTTCTGGGGCTAGCTTAAACACTGAGCTGCAGAACAATGAGGAGTAATTATCTTGCGTTCCCTAAGGAAACGGGACGGGAAGACGTAAGTGCCCACCGGCACACAAAGTGCAGCAAATTACAGTAACGGGATGGAAAACGGGATTAACAAGGTTTTTATGTTGAACGGGTAATGCACGAATTTACGTAGGACCTTATATGCATTTGGCTGTATCTGCTTTCACCGGAGGGGTTGGTTATATCCACCGCGAGTTTCTTCCACCCTTCCTGCGGGTCAATGAACTCTGCCAGCCGCTTCACGAGCCCGTAGCTCAGGCAGCGGACGTGCGTGGAATGCGTCACGGACTCGCCCATCCTCCGCTCCTGGTGGGACACAGCATTACCCGTGCGGTTCCCGGGGAGGCTGCCGCCCAACGAANCCGCTTCCCACCGGGCGTTACCGCCTCGCTACTTCCCCTCCACCTTCAGAGCTTCCCCTTTAAGGAGGCGGGGCCCAGCCACCGGGGCCGCTGACGTCACCGGCGCGGTGAGGACACAGCGGAAGCGCTCTCCCACCTGGCCCACCCANTCCGGCGGCGACGAGGGGAGCTCGTTGTCTCGTTGCTTCTTCCCCCGGCCCCGGGGAACTTGGTAACGTCCGTAGGCCCCTTTGATGGGATGAGGGGGACATGGCGCCCCCTGGCGGCAGCTTCTGGGCGCGCGCGGGGCTCCCGTCTCAGTGTGCCCTGCCTCGCTCCCTGCCTGTGTCCCTGTATCCATCCAGCCATCCATCCATCCATCCATCCATCCATCCATCCATCCATCCATCCATCCATCCATCCATCCATCCATCCATCCATCCATCCATCCATCCATCCATCCATCCATCCCTGCCAGCCTCCCTCCTCACCTTTCAGCAGCCTTTTTTGTACCAAAAAAGTTGGTGCCCTCGCACCAACTCCTGACTGCACAGTAGAAGGGCAAGGAGGTCCCAGAACCTCCTCCTGGACATTTGATTCTAGAGACCTACAAGTGCTCCAGTGGTATGCACAGGGAAACCTGCTAAGAACATGAAATCTGGTCAGGCAAAAGTTTAACCCATGCACATCCCCATCATTTTTTATAATGCCAATACAAGTATATACACATTTGGCTTCACAAAGAGCCCATTCAATGATACTTCTTTAAATGGTAAAGAAACTGCTATTTTCGTTTTTATGGAAAGGAGAAAGCTTAAAATATCAGGATTATCTGGATATATTTGGGATATAACATTTCCTCATGCAGTTATTCAGAAACAGTGGATAAAAGTAAGCTTGGATTCTGGATAGAGCTGAGACACCTGGTTCTCCTCCACTGTTGTTTTCATGTCCCATAAGTTTACTAGAGAGATGTGACAGCTTAAAAGAGTAAACTCAGGTGGATGAAATCCTTTGCTTCCCTTGGATCCAAGAGAAGGACTCTGAGCTCAGAGATATAGTGGTAACAATACTAATACCTTTTCCATTTCTTTTCAGAGTTAATACTACCATCATCCCCTTTTGTGGGATACTTTATTATGGCTGAGTATAGTGCCAAGTCCCTGGAACATGGTCCAAAAGTGCTAGAAGTCTTGCCACCTTCCCAATTCCTCACAGCTTGCTTTACTGTTTTCTTGGTATATTGTTCCCTATAGCTCCCCAAAGCTCTAAAAATGCCTTGGAAACTTTTGGGAATAGTCCAGCTTAAAAATCAGTGGGGTCACTTAGGAATGTTTCACTGATTTAAGTTAATTTGAATAAACCTTCCATCCTGCTTTAAAACTTGTAATCTTTGTCATGTTTTTCAAGCATTTGTGAGATGGAAAAACATACTGATGGCTTTAATGTATTTAACTGCTTCGGCACTCTCAAAACATCAGCTGAGCAGCAAAGCCAAGGGCCAGGCTCTAAGAGCACCCTCCCTGCCCTCAGATCACACTGGAAATATGTTTGTTTGTAAAAATCAACCAGAAGACTTTATTAGAGCTCTGGCTGAGTTTGACCTATGTGATGGATGGGGTATCTGACTCTCAAGCTTTCAAAAAGTCTGGCATAACTACAGGAGCTCACAGTGTAGGGGGGTGGGTTGGAAGTTCCCAATCGGGAGCTGGCAGATAGGTGGGAGCCTCTCAGCTGGGGAAAGGAACCAATAAGCAGGGACTCCCATTCTGGTTTGTGCAGTTCTAATCTGAGTTATATTCAGGGGGCCAAAGGTATTGGAGAAATCTGCAAGATTATTTAGGAGCTTCTCAGAATCCAGATGAAAAAGAAAATCAGCTGGAAATCCCTTTCCTTAACAAAAGAAGAAAAGAAAAAAAAACTGGCAGGGGATTGCAGGTCAAAAGTGCAGTGTCATAATAGGCAGCAATGTGTCCAGAAAGGAGAAAGTGAGGACAGCCTAGGAACAGCTCTTATAAAAGCAGTAGGAGGGAATCCCCTGAGCTCCAATTTATATAAGGAAATTCCAGAAGGCAGGAAGCAAACACTGTGGTTCAGTCACAGTGAGAAACAGGGCTTTTGTGGCTTTCTGTGGTCACCTAGGGTGAGTTGACATGTTGATGGGGATTGAAGCAAATCACCCCAGGTAGGAGAATGAAAACTCCACAGTCTTGTGGACCACATCCTGGTCTCTTGAATCTGGCTGGAAATATGCTACTTCTTACACTTCCAGGAAGTCCCAGATATTGTCATTTTCTCTTTGCTGACAGTGCTTCAGTGTGTCATCAAGGGTCATGGTGCCTTTAAGCTTACACCAACCACACTACAAAACAATTTCTGAGTAACCAGGATATGCTGTTTATTTCTCATTCCCTAAAGCATCGAGGATAGACAATTCATACCAGCCAAATGTCATATAGCTGGCTCCTGCCTTGCACTGGCATGCTGTAAAACATGCATGTTAAACCCTAGCAGCAGTCTCCCTTCTGCTCTGTAAGTCCAATGCCAGCTCTCACCAGTCAGCCTGGTCTTGCAGAGCGGTTGCTGAGTAGGAGGAAGGCCAGCAGCTGGGGTGAGCATGTGCCCAGCCCAGAGCCAAGATAACATTGCTGTGAATTTATTTAAGTGTAGTGGCTGATCTGACTAAAGCTATCTGGAGATATGGTCATGCAATTTCCATTCATGTTGGAGATACATACAGTGTCTATTTAATGCTTGTGAATCTAAGGGCTGTGATCTCATACTCTGCCTGGCCACTTGGGAACAGGAGGTCACTGATAGTTAAAATAATAGTGTAATGAGTGTGAGGTGATAGGAAATTGTGGAGTAAACCTATATTCATTACATGAACAAATGATAGAAAAAAGTTCATCTGACACCAGTTTCTCAAAAAGTTAGCTATTTACATCTAAGCTGCCAAAATTCAAATTTATTTTATATGCGACTACACTCATGTGCATCTGGATTCAGTTATCTAAATGTAGATCCTCTGTAATTTTAAATGCTTGTGAGACATACCACCTGCTGTTCCCAGAAATGTCAAATATTTTGCAAATTCAGTGTCATATGCAAGCCCGGTGCTACCTCCAAATGGCTTGGAGTACCACAAGAACCTACAAATATTCCTTGAATAGTTTAAACAATTTCAACAGCAAGACCTCATTGTTTTAATCCAAAGCTAAATCCTACTTCTAAAAATTCAGTGATACCCATTCCAAAAAAAACAGACTTCAAAGCTTCAAAGCCCTGCAAGTGTCCATCACTGTACTTGCACTAATAGCTATCAGTATCAAACTGGGTTAGTAGTGATGAAGACTTTGGTCAGGACTAACAGGCTTGAACTAAGATGGAGGGCAGCAAATCTCATTATTCTTTGAAAATATGGAAGAGTTAGATTTTTGCTTCCTTGAAGGGCTCAGGAAAAAAAGAGCCTCACAACTCTTCAAATTTGGAAAGTAAAAAATGTTGCTTTATATATATAAGGATGAATGGAACAACACAGTATTCTTACACATAATAAGCTGTCATCAGATACTGAATCCAATCTGGAAGCTGGAGATGTTACTGGAGTCCTGTCTGGAATCTGTTTTTGTGCAACATTTCATCCAGCAAGGGTCCTGCAAGATATCCACGAGCCTTGTTTCTTTCGGAAACATGGCAATTTGTGATTGATTGAACATGGAGGTTGAGATTTTTCCCTGGAAAAGAAACATCTCTTGCTACAATCTCACGGATAACAGCCTCTCCCATGAAGGAGTAAATCCTTGCCCACATAAGAAGTCCTCTCCCTACACAGCTGTGTCAGTAAAGAGCACTAGTGTAGATGCAGTCTGTTCTGAAGGGGATTTTTTCTTTTAAGGGGAACTCTACACTTTTGCTTGGGTCAGTGAAGCCCTTCTGTGTCTCCATTGGTGTGGCCTTTGACTACTTGTAGTAATAAGGTCTGGATAACTGGGGGTTTCACTGCATACTTGCTTTCCCAGATCATTCATGAAGATGTTAAATAAAACTAGTCCCAGCCTCTGTACCTGGGGATACTCCAGTATTTTCTCCATTCTATAAGTGACACTTAAGCCCTATTTTGCTTTCTGTCTTTTAACCAGCTCTCAAACTCTAAAGCAGTGCTTCCTCCAGAATAGTGGCATCCTGATAATCTTTGGTGCAGAAGAGCTTTTAGTTAGCTTTTTTCTGCACTGCTTGTTGTGTTACTATGTATTTATTCCATCTGACCTTAATTAAGATAGTCAAATTTCTGTGGCAGATGCTAACACTCACCAAGCAATCACAATATCCTTTTTCATACTCCTGCCAGGTGATCAGCTCCCCCTCATATATTTTTAAGTGCTGTGCTGTATAACTTTAATATGGCACAGAACTGCCCAGACACAGATCTCAGACACAGACATAGGCTTGGATTCCATTGGGAAGCACAAAGAAGAGGAGCACCTCAGGGTGTCCCGTTCCCCAAATGTGCACATGAATGTGGCTGCTGGAGGTCACCTCATTGCTTTGTGATGATTATGGCAATTCCCAGCTTGAGCTAAATATGGTTTAAGACATTTGTTAATAAACATGGTGGCACTTCTCACCATGATATCACCATTGAATACCATAGTGTCCGTGCTGCACGTTGTGTGGAACAACACATGAAATATGCTTCATGGTGTTCATTATGACACTTTTGCTTCTACTGCATCATTTGACCATTGGTAACTCCAATCCTTTGACATGAGAATAGTCTTATGCCTTCATCCCTCATCCTTTTATTGTACTGGGTTTTATCAGGATACTGTCAGGTAACTAACTAATGATGGGTTTTGTGCAGCAGCTGGTTTCTTAGGATGGGCCCCATTTGTATACAAAAGCAGTCACCCAGCCTTGGAAGAGCAGAGCAGCCACCTGGGTGCAGCCAGACCCTAACAAATTGAATTACTGGTTCATTCAACCATATCACAGATGAAAGAGTATTTCACACTGGTTTTTACTTTATTTGAGAACACTTCATAGTCTGATATTACCTTTTACTTGAGACCACTTAGTCTATAGTAACTGATGTTATTGCTTATATGGAGTTAAACCTTTAACTAAAAACATCCCCATGTTTCTAGCTATGAAGTGTAGGGTATGTATTTTTATTTTGCATGGTGTGTTTAGTAGGTGGTAGTCTGTCTCTTCCTCTCTAAATGTTCGTGAATTATTGTCATGGAAAAACTACTCTTCTAATTTTGTAAAAGAGAGAAACAAAATGTTGTTTTTACCTTGACAGAACTTTGGGATGTATGAAGCAATTTACTGAGGTGCCTTTAAAAAAAAGTTTCACCTTGGGACAGAAAATAGAAAAGAAAGATTTAGCCTGTTGCAAGATTCAGGGGTGTTAACCCTTATGTAATTATGTACCTATGTAGACAAAATAATAAAACCCCTGTATTTCCTAAGAAACCACCAGCATGCTATATGGTTTCTAACAATGCATCTGAGGAAGCTGTACAGACCCATTATCCAAATGTCTGCAAGCTTCATAAGGTTCAATGTTTTTTCTCATACCATCCCTGCTAAGGAGAAAATGCCTCCAAGGAGAGAATGCAAACAGAGAACCAGAAAGACATTCAAAGCACTGCTGTACAAAGACCACTGCACTGAACTTGAACATCTGAGCTTGTTTCTGAGTTTGTTCCAGCACACAAGTTGCTGTGGCTCAGCCCTGTGAGCTGTGCTCCTTTGCCCTCCCTGCTGCAGGGGAGAGAAGCATCCAGGAGAGGATGCATCTGTCTGACACCATCAGCAGCCCCACAGACTGGTGTGCACCTGCTTAGCCCTGCTCACACAGGCATCAGTCTCAGCTAATTCTGAGCAATGCCAGGTGTCCCATACAAACCCCAGGGACTGCAGAACTCGCCAGGTTGCTCACTGTCCTTGGGTGCCTCCAGGTGACAATGCTCTGCCCTGCACCACCACCCTTCCTGCACTTGCAGGGGTCATCAAAGCTCTGTGGCTTGTGCCTCGAGGCTGGCTGTGATAGCTAATTGAGCTTTCTGGCATCTGTCTTAAATCTAAGCAAATTTTGCAACAAATTAGACCTGTCTATCACACGGTGAGTTCAGCCCAGAAAAAAATCCCAGTATTTTCCAAATCACAGCTAAAGTAAACAGACAGTACTGTAAGACTATAGATGTTAATCAGAAAGGGGAAGATTTGGTTTAATATTCCTCTCATCCTGATAAGATTCAGATTGTCCTTCCCAGGACATTGCTCCCCTTGGCAGCCTACAGACAAGACTGGTCATTTACTCTACAGGCAGAAAGTGAAAGTGATGGGAGAACAGAAAGCAGAAAAGTGTCTAAATCTTCACGCTGTTATTTATAGGTACATCCTTGGCAAGGAGAAAACCTTGTTTCTGTTTCCTGCTTCCACATTTACTGTAATAAGTTAGTCAAGACTTCATTATTTGCATGTGGAAAAAGCCAATTCTTTATTCTCACAACTCGTTTTATACAGTTTTTACAGAAAATGATAAAGTGAACAATCCGTAGCAGAAAAAACAGCATGACAGTGTAGTGGAGAAATAAAAGTCACAACAAACGTATTAAACTTAAAAATAATTTAGTTATGAGAATAACCCATGGCAACTGCAAATTTAATGGAAACAGAAATTTAGTAAGATTTTTTAGCGTGCAGGGTTACTGAAAAAAATATAATGTGTAATTTGGCAGAATGCTGAACAGCTGAGTGGCTTCTCACTATTGTATTGGGTTTAATTTCATCTGGCAAATTTGTTAACATTCTTGTTAAAGAAATCAGACTATGTTGAAATCTTTGATAGATAATAAGGCACTGCATTTACTGCTTTCTATCTCTCCAGCAACTGTAAAACTGTAAAAAATTGGAATTCAGTCAGAAAACTAAATTAATTAAAAAAACCCAAAACTATATCAACACTTTTTCAAGGCACACAAACACTGTACGTAAAGCCTCATTAAACAGAGGTAGTCAGAAACCACTCCACGCTGGAGCGGGGCGGGCTGTGCTGCCCGCAGAGAAAAGGGAGGCGGAGAGGGAAGAGAAAGAAAACTCCGGCCGCTGCCACCTTGCAGCTGCTGCGGGGGAAAGGAAACAACAAACGCCTCCGTGTTGTGCTCACATCCTTAGAGATGAGATCCCTAACTCTGCAGTGCCCGGGCAGCGGTGGCGGTGGGAGCCCTGCGGACCCGGCCCGGCCGCCACAGCCCTCCCGGGGCTGCTGCATCCCCGCCTGCCCCAAACACCCGCGGGACACAAGCGGAGGGGGAAAAGCAACACAAAACCCCCCTAAAGACCGCATGGAGCAAAAGAGGGGGAAA
>WEIU01017005.1:68455-94225 GCA_013389925.1 Aegithalos caudatus | reverse complement strand
CGCCCGTCACCGCGGTGTCCCGTGCGGCGGGAGCCGCCACCCCGCGCCACCGGGGACACTGAGTCCCGCCGGAACCATTGTACAGAGGCGCATGCACACAGATTCCGTCTCCTGGCTTTTTGTTCCGTTCCTCCGGCGTCTTCACATGGCTTACTTAGACTGAAAGCAGTTTTAAAGTGGCTATAACATTTTAAATTGCTTTTTCAACATGAAAAACGGAATTGAAAGGTAACTTTTCTATGGTTCATGGGTAGAGGGAACAGAAACGGACCTACAGACACAGGAGATACTGACCGAGAGGTCTCTGCAGCCCGCGGGGGAAGGGGGAGGGGGCTGCCGCAGCAGCTGCCGTCCCTTCTGCAGATTATTTTTTTTAACGAATTTCTAACAAAATACCATGTAGGTAACTATTTTGTAGCTACTATACCTTTCCCTATGGCCGCTGCCCACAAAAACTGCCCCAACTCATTCCACCTTTCTATAGAAAAGGCATTTTGTACATCTACTCTTACGTTGTTTTCTACGCCATAGTAATAAAGTCCGCAAATTCCCTTTACCCTGTTTTATCCCCTGTTTGCGCAGTATAAGTGCCCGCACCCGTATTATCGCTTTTTCGTCAGCTGAAATTCGTGATCTGAAATTTCCCGTGTTTTACCCCTTTTTAAAACTCTCAGTCTGCACATTATCCCGCGGTCCTGCGTGTGGACTTTCGCGCGTGTACGCTCCGCGGCACAGATCTTCCGCGGCGTATTTTTCACGACTCTTTTTGGCCGCTGTCTCCCCGGCTCAAGGCCGTAACTGTTCACGGTTCTTCAGACCATGCCCCGCGTCTCCTCGGACGCAATCTATTTCCCCACGGCTCAAGGCCTTGCTCTCCCACGATTCGAGATCGTGTCTCCCACATGTCCGGTTCTTGGCCGTACTCTCACCACGGTGTTTGAGACCGCTGTCTCCCCACGTCTCAGTGGACGCAATGCATTTTTCGGTCCATGCCCACTCTCCCCCGGGCGCCTTCCCGGGAGCTCTGTTTCTGTGTTTGTTTCTGTGTTTCTGTGCGCTCCCCACTCGGGTCCCGCTCCGCCGGGTGCTTCTTGTCTTTGTGTATATTACGGGGCTGACATTAGCCTTAGCCTTTCGATTCTTTGTGTATTCGCTGTTAGAATTTCGTGTCGCTGCGGGCTGTTGGTTCGCGACTTTGTGTCTCGTCTCTCGGGTCCCGTCTCGGCTTGGCCCGCCTCCTTTTTCGCGGCAGGCTCGGCCGTCGCCTCCCGCGATCACGGCGGGTCATCAGATATTGTAATAAGTTAGCCGAGACTTCATTATTTTAATGTGGGAAAAGCCAATTCTTTATTCTCACAACTCATTTTATACAGTTTTTACAGACCTCTTGTGCAACATTAATTGGTTACTAGCTTTCTTGCCAATTACTCTATTGGTTAGTAAAACGTGTTCTACTTATCTAATAAAATCTCTGTAACCTTGGATAGTTTACATATTTTCTTTACCGATTCGTATGAGACAAATCCTTTGTTATTGCAGGTGCATTTGTTTTTCAACCCAGGAATAGGTGGTTATGCTAATGAACTTGTCATACCAAGACTGTTTTCGCAGAACTTGCAAATTGCTTAACTACACTTAGAAAATATGACAGGCTAGCTATTAATTTAATAGAGCAGGCCTGATTTCATGAGGCCTTTATTTTATAATTCTATTGGTCTCTGTGCTTGATCACATATCCTATAATGGGGTAAAATCAACACAACGTGGCGGGATTTTATGTTTTATGAGGCAGTCATGGCAAAGTGTAGAGGGGGTGATGTTAATCAATAGCCAGCATGACTCCTAAGTTGTTTCTCTCAGTCAGAGATAGGTGAGATTGGAGCTAAATTATTGCTAATAGGGGTCCTGCCCACATGGAAAGAGTGGGAGAGTGTTGAGACATAAGAATGGGATGAGATCAATGGGTTAGAACATGAAGGCAGGTGCTGAGAATATAATTAGTGCCTCTGGTCAGCAGATGATGCATTCTGTGTATTCTCTTTTCTTGCTGACTGATACTGAGATGTTTTGAAAGTTTACTCATGTCATATCCTTTAAAACACTATAAAGAACATTTTCAGATATTTAATAGGTAGCCGTCATTATTACTGCTGTCTTTAGCAGGATGATTCAGACACTAGTTTTCATAAATGCCAGATTCTGATGTTGCACATTGCAGTCTTTGCCTTATATACATTAGGTGTCTCTACTAGGGTGCTCCTAAAACTGCAGCTGATATTTTCCCTAATATTTGAAACCACTGTTTCCAAATATCAAGACCTCATAACTGGGACTGTTTATACTTTGTTATTTTAATTAATCTAATGGAATGGAGTAAGTAAAAGAAAAGCATGAAACCCCTTTTCATTGCAATTGGGCAGATCATTAACTGACTAAACTTCAGCAAAGTTGCATCAGTTTACAGAATGAGGCCTTCAGATGCTGGAGAAGTCTGAGAAGACTTTATGCTACTTGCATTATGTTTATAATTGTTTGCTGTACAATAGCTGCTAATTGGTCATTCAAAAATCACGATTAGCAATTTAGAAATCATTAAAAATGTTACACATTTGCATTTCTTGATCTTTCTTTTTGACATCCTTTGATTGACATTTATGTTGTCACTCTGAAGCATGCATAGTTACATAAGCATTAATGTCACAAAATCTGCTTCTCATATCTGCTTGAAAGCCACAGCTATCCCTCTTGCTTCATAACTGTGGCACTGGTGCCTGTTGTACTAGATGGTAGAAGGAGTTTGTGATGTGATTTCCCAGAGATGGTTTCCCTTCAGTCCTCCTGTAACATTCAGGTGTAGCTCCACAGTGAATGTGGCCAGCACAGCCATGCAGGGTGTGTTTGTTTGGTGTCTCTTTGCAGTTCTGGTCAGGTTTCCCTGGGGGGACAAAGCATCGCTTTCACATCATGCACAAATCTATGCTTAAAATATGCTGTGTGGGCCTTGTCAAGGAACCTCTGCTGCCATTTCCCTTACTGAAGGTACTACTTACTCATCAGGTCATTTCTACCTTTTGGCTGGAAAACTGCTGGGCTTACTGAAAGGCTTGGGGAGTTCCCTGGGTGTTTTCCATTGGAGAAACCAACATCCTGTTATAGGGGAAACCTACATCCTGTTATTGGGGAGCTTTTCGACTTCCCTTTGCAAAGTGAAATAAGTCTGGGAATGCAGTGTTTATCTGTTCTGAACTCTTTCTGGCTCATGTCTGTCTATGAACAGCAAGTGCCTAAATAAAAAGGAAAAGCTATCTACTAGGGTGCTGATTTAAAAACCAACACAGAGGCAACAGCACTAAGAAATCTGTATGTAAATATAAGTATACTCATTTGTATAAGTGTAATAAACACTGTGTCATGGACCCTAGTATAATCATTCTTCGGGCCAAAACCACTTACATTCCTAACTGAAGATTTCTTGCGTATGCTTGTCTTTACCTATTTCCACACAGCACATACATGAATGTATCTGTCCTTGTAACTGTGTCACACACTGCTGTGGGGGGACCCGACCTTGGATGATTTTGAGCTGCTGGTCTCTCGGGGCCATGCCGCCGCTAGAGGGAAGTGCGGCTCTGTGCCAGAGCAGCGGGATTCAGGGGCTCAGGAACACGGGGTTTTTGTTGCTAATTACGTTTCTTTAATGTTTCATTGCCAGGTGTGGCCCGTGTCTATGATAAGTCTGCAGTGGCAGGAGCAGGTTGTGCTTGGAGCTTTCCCTTTACACCCAGTTGGACAGCAGACGGCAGGGACGGGGTTTCTGGTGAGGAAGTTGGCTGTGAGTTGATTGGGAGTGGAAGGTTCTGGTGGGTTGATTCTATTCCGCCCCCTCCCTTTTTCCTCTCTGCCCGCTGCAGGTGCGGGGGGCCAGGCGGGAGCAGGGCAGGCCGCAGCCATGCTGCCCTCCTTCAGTTACCTGACGGAGCACACCGGCTTCCGCGGCACTATCAAAAACTCTCCGAGGGACTTCGTAGTGACGGAGCTGGAGCTGCCCCAACTCTTCCTCAGGGACACCCGTGCTGAATTGCTCCAGAAGACCAGCGAAGTGCCGCCGGCACAGAGCAGCCCGTGCCCGCGGGAGCCCAAAAAGAAGAGGACGGAGCCCCCCAGCCCGGGTGGACCTGGGTGCCCCCGGGACCCTGTGCCCGGGCCCCCGGGGCACGGCCCAAGCCGGGTGGGAGGAGGCTGTGCTGTGTCCCCCGGCAAAAGTGAGCATGAGGGAGAGCCCGAGCTGCAGTCTGGCCTTGGGGAAGCCCCTGTGCTGGAGTCCTTACTCGGCAAGCCCGTGAGCGAACTACTCAACCAATTTGCCTGTGATCTGAAGGATACGTGGGGCTTGGAAAACAACGCGGATGCTGGCACTAGGGAGTTCTCACTAGGACCTAGGCTGGACAAGAAAATTAGAGCCGATTTACACAGTGCTGTTAGGCAGAAATTCCCCTTTCTAGTCACTGTTACAAAAGACAATGAAATGATAGTAAAAGGAAATCCTGATTACAGAGAACTTTGTCAGTTAGTGACTGAAAAGGAAACAAGTGATTTCTTTAAATTTTTAGATGCAAAGCTAGAAAATTCTACATTTTCCTTTGAGCCTGATGGAAACAAAGAGCACAGAAAAACAGTTCACCACTTTATCAATAGAAAGTTTGGAAAGCTTTTAGAAACAAAATCTTTTACTGTGACAGATGTCAATGATCAGCCAAATATGTCAATAATGGTACGGTTTCGAGAAAAGAGTTGGTCCAGAAAAAGGTCCGCTGGTGGTTTTCAGGAGAAGCAAGATGTTTATACAGGTAAATACTGTATTTTTAGTGAAGGTGGCAGGTATTTCGGTGTTTTGCAGAAAGACTGAAACTCAGGATCATTTTTATATGACACTCAGGCCCAGCTGAACTATTGTTTATGTTGAAATAAATCATAATCAATTCTGTGGTGTTACATCCCTGGAGAATGAAATGGAGGAATCAAGTTACTGCAGCGATTAACCATGAGCTGCTCACTGATAATGGTTATGGTTCTTTTGATTGTAGCCACTAACTAACTCTGTGGCATTCCCAGGGTGCTAGCTTTCTCTTGAAAGTAACTGTGGGATTTTAGGAGGTGCATCTAGATACTGAACAAGTTAGTAAGGTCAAAGTTGACTTATGATCTCATTCTTTAAAGCCGTTTCTGATACAGAGAATGTTTCCTGTAATAAAACCATTCATGTCTTGCATTTTATGAGGTACTATTTTTAAAGGCATCAGGGATTTTTGATTGGTCTGAGTTTCATGTACTGTTTTTATTTCTTTCCTTTTGTGCTGTTAAAGTCCCACTTGATTCAGTTTTGTGGGGTAGGAGGACAGTTTCTTTTCAGTTTCCATGCTGTTACAGTTTGAGAAGAACCTGTCCATCTTTCATGGCAGAACACTGAAACATAAAGACAAGTTGCTAATGATTCTGAGATGATTGTTTCAGCTTTCACCCTTCAGAAAGAAAACCTAGAAACGCTAGAAGCAATCGGCTTGTTGGCAGCTGAACTTGATATTCTTCCTTCAGACTTCAGTTATACTGGCATCAAAGATAAGAAGGCTATCACTTTGCAGCCTATGGTTGTGAAGAAGGTGACTCCTGAGAGGTACTTAGAATCTGGGTACCAGCAGTTTAGCACCTAGTTTTTGGTATTACTAAGTATCAACATGGTAGATCTCTTAAAATGTTCTTAACTGTCTTCCCCTTGCCTGTATAGAGCACAGTGGAAATGGCTTTAATCTTTTGTGGCCTTAGGGAATATGCAACTTAGCACTCAAGTCAGTGGTAACGCTGCACTGCAAACTGGACTGCAAACAACTGCAAAAGGCCAGTTGTCCAAGAGATAATTAGCAAAACTTCACATTGGTTTTTAAATGATGAAGCAAAATAGGTAAATGCATCCACACAGCAGGAGAAATAAATAATTTTTATAAATAAACATTTTATGAGGTTCTTAAAGTATTGCTTAGAATTCAAGCTCTTATGCTGAAATTTTCCTTTGATTTGAATGACTCTTATTTGCACATAAGAACAAAGAGATTGAGTGGATATTTTAAAGGGTAAATATTTGAACTGTCAGCTGTGTTTCCAATTACAAGCATGTGTGAGTGCACCCAGAGAATCAGTGCACTGAATTTGTTTTCGTTGAGGCTGGCTGAGAAAGTGCAATTGTGTTTTGGAGTTTGCTAGAGCACGTTACCTTTTCTTTTCCTTTCTCTTTAATGAAAAACAGGTTTTGAGGAGTGAAGAGTAAGAAAATTACTAGTTTTTCAATTTAAAAAATGAAAAATTCATGCAGTTACTCTGATAAAGTTTGATGAATTGTTTCATTCCAGCATCTGTCAGTATCATAAAAATGCCAATGATGCAAACATCTAAAAAGTATTTCTGGATTATAACTAAATTTTAAGACTTCTATCTCTGCATTTTATTTGGTTTTCTTCTAATAATTGTTTTACATCCCATTTTATTTTTAAGTGTTTTTAATATCAGTGCAAAGGTAAAAAAGACATTCACTAGAAGTTGTATAGCTTTAGTAGAGGATGGTTCATAATTTCTCCCAATTATTTATTCAGATTGAAGGAAATTGGAAACAAAATGGAAAAAAAGGGTATGAAAATATACAATATCCGTCCAGCACACCAGCACCTCAGACTTGGTCAGCTGAAGGGCAATCACTTTGACATAGTTGTGAGAGATCTCCAACACCACAGTCATGACTCTTCTGCAGATTTGAAGGAGAGAATATCTGAAGCAATGGAAAGTGTTAAGGTAAGAAAGGCTCATGGTTGGTGATAATGAACAGAGTTTTAATTCTTTGCTGTTGTAAAAAGTACTTCTAAGGAAAATGCTTGTAATAGCACAATAATGGCAATATTTCCCAAGGTTTGGTGCTTTTTGCAGTTTTATGTTTTTCCTACATTGCTTAGGGAATCAGGCATAAAATAGCCTTCCAAGAAGGGACTACAAGTGAATTGATTTGTGTAACAGACTTGGAGACTTCAGGGTGGTGCAGCAAAAGACAAGGGGAATTCAGAAACAAATGAGTTTGGAAATAAAAGCCATTGCTGCACAGAGCTGAAGCCAGCCAAAGTGATTTGTCTCACTGGCAGATGAAGCAGGAAACAATGTACTTACACATCCATATAATGTGTATGTGATACGTGCATATGCACACGTATGCCCAGTGCACATGACAGCTGGTTGGCCTTTTTTGGTCATGTGAGGAACATGCATGGTTGGCCTGAATGAAAACTTTAATGGTATGAACATGTGTGGTATGTCCATCTCCGAGAAAGAAGATTCCCCTGAAGTGCAGTGCATTTTGATTCTGTTTTCCTTAGCCCTGGAGGAATCTTCCATCATCAGACATTCTTAAACTACTAAGAAAAAGAAAAGCAAATAGTGGAAGGGAAGAACTGTAGATGTTTTTTACAGTATTGACTTTTTTGTCCTATTTTTCAAAGTAATAACTAAAATATAAATTGCTTTAAGAAGATTAATCCAGGAATAAAGTCTTGAATGAAAACTACCCAGTGTGCAAAAGCAAAATACATTACATGTATTTTTGGAAATTAATTTTATTATTTAAGAAAGCATTCAACTGATACTATAATGCTTTCTTTGCTCCATCTGATTTGTTTTGTTTTGCTGTTTGGAAAATGAACACAAATTCTTACGATTGTGTGTCTGCTTCATTAGATTTATCTCACTGGTCAGAAGATGAATGACAAAACAGGATATGTATTAATCCAAAATATGCATTTTTCATCCTCTTTGAAAGCAAAATTCTGTGTGGGACCTATAGGATGTCCAAAGCAAAATGATAAAATTAGAACCTAGTAACCATTTGCAAAACAAATATATTTTTTTTTGTCTACTCTATGTATACTTACTACTTTTTAGAAAAAAAGTGTTCTCCCTGGGTCACATGACTGTGATTTTACTTCTTACATATGACCTATAACTCACCAGGAGATCTAAAATCCCAATTAGCGGAAGTGTTCACTTTTGGCCTTTATATTGCAATAATAACGGAAATTATCTCACATGAAAAAGATTAGTGCTTTTAAGAAAAAATGTCCAGTGAGTACTGTTCATTAGCAGTGCTATATTTGCTGGAGTAGAGATTCCATAATCTGACTCACTTAAAAAGCTTAATTACTTTGACTTGACCTATAGTTGTAATTATAATAATTAACTGTATAGAAATAATTTTGTTTCATTTACCTGGGATCTTTTTGATGATGTGAAGACAGTGGTAGAACTTGATAGTCTTTTCAGATGTCTTTTTAGTGCCAAAATATTGTAATGGATTATGAGTTTTGCTTTTGTTTCATCTAACTTCTGATTCTGGTTTTATGCATTTTGGGTGTAAATATAGATGTATGTATCTTGTATGCCTGGTCTTATTAATCATACAGTACTTCTATGCACGTAACATATTTATTCTTTCTCATTCTAGGCAAAAGGTTTCGTGAATTACTATGGACCTCAGCGATTTGGACAAGGACAAATTGTTCAGACAGACCAAATAGGATTGGCTTTACTGAATGAAAAAATGGTATTTCCATTTTGTAATTTGAGTACTTACTGTCAAGAGAATTTCATATTACTGTTGCAGTATCTAGCACTGGAGTTGACCTTCTCAGTGAATAATTTCATTTGTGAGCTAAATCCATCTGTGTGCTGGAAGCAATTGCTATATCAGTTTTGATAACAACATAAGCATGAAGATACTCATACTGAAACTAAAACCTTTTTTAAACAGCAAGTGAAGCTTTAAATAGTTCTGGGGTGATAATTCTATCTGTGATTGGAATGTGATTGGGATTGTCATCATGCCACTTGGCAGGAAAGTGGTTGCATTCCATACAGGATTTGAAGACTGAAAAGATGCAGTCTTCGTACAGTGTTTATTCGTGGTCCTGATAGCCTCCGAACTGTAGCTTCTTTATCCTGCTTGAGAATCTGTTTACTTCTTTAAAATGTCACATAAGTTCATAAGAAAGCATTTTCTTTTTTAATACTGTGGTAATTTATCTGCTATATAGAAGAGATTGCTGCTTTCCATTATTTCCTGACTACTTTCCCAAACTCTCAGTTCTGAGCTTATTAATTAATAATGCTTAAGATAAGAGTAATGTGCTTTTCAGTGTATGTGGTACAGTGTTTGGCACAGGTAAAAGACTAACAGACTCTACAAAGTCAAAAGGATACTTGAATACCCTTTTTTTCTAATCTTGTTTTGATTCTGAGAATAATCAGGAAAACTTACCTTGCAAATACAAGATTCAAAATTTGAGAGCAGCCCATTAAAGTTGCTGTTGATGTATCTGACACCAGACAGCAGGTGGACCAGGTGCCAGTCCCTGAGGAGTGATGATTTAAATCCTTAGTCTTAACTTAGTTACTTTAACTTAGAATAGGTAGGAACTACTATTTATATTAAAAATGTGCTAGTAGGTGCCTGCACAGTCCAATACAGAGGAGGAGAAGAGCCAGGAGTCACAGGTTGATAGAAGTGCTAGCAAATTGAGCAGCTCCTCTGATATTGCAAGTAGCAGAGATTACTGTAGTGCTGTCCTTGTCACAGTGTCATCTAACCTCTTACACATCAGTATTGAGAAACAAAATTAAAAAATAGTTGTCTATCTGTATAAGATTGTGGAAAGTGTTCAGTCTAAATTTTGCATGAAGCATGCAGGATGGAAGGAAGGAGCCTTCCTGTTAAGGATAGAATGGTGACAGTTTCAAATGGAGAAGTTTGATCTGGATGACCAAGAAAGTGACTTGTTTCTCACAGAGCTTTGAAAAGTCTTTTATGTTTTCTGGGTAACTAAAACCTCTTTTTATTCTGAGAAGGGACACAACACATTGTTCTGTGGTTCATGGGATCTTCTGTGAAAAGGAGAATTTGACTTGGACACTAAAGAACTGATATAATTTAGAGAGCTTGCAGAATATGTTAAGACAGAATTGGATGCATGACTACGTGTTTAGCTGACAAATAGTCATATTTTACTGAAAAAAAATATTGTTCTTTTAAGGTGAAAGCTGTGAAATTATTTTTTGCACCTGAAGATACGGATGATCCTGTAAACAATGCAAAAAGATACTTTCTTCAAACTGGTATGTCCACTTAAATTGTCCATATATTTATGCAGAGTCAATATTGTGAGGTAATAAGGTGTTGCTGCACAGGGAGATACTTTTTATTTTCCTACTGATTTATGCCACTTACACTTCATTCTGTGAAATGAAGTTGCACATTTAAAAATTATATGAGGATGAGGCTCTAAATGTGCAAAATAGTGGAAAATGAATGTACTTCAGGTGCAAGAAAATACAGAAGCAAATGCTGTATATCATCAGAGACTAAGATTGATCAGAGGAGTTCTGGTTTCCTTCCATATGTCTGCTTTTGGACAACGAACTTCTTCTCCCTAGTGAGGGAAGTATACAGGAATGCGGTACCCAGCTCATACTCAGCACTTAACACATCTACTTTCTTTCTTTTTGAGCTAAAATCAACAAAATAGGTCGAAGGCAGGAGTGTGCTGAGTGCTCTGTTTGCCATATTTATTGCTTTTATCATTCAGCTCTCTACTTCAAATGTATTTTTCTTTTCAAATATTCCACATATATTAGCCTGCGTATCATTGTACATTGCCATACCAACTATGATATATAATGTCAACAATAGCTTCAAAAGACAAAGATATGTTTGGTTTCACAAAAAAAATATAAGATGAATCATTCTGTTCTGTACATGGCTGTATGATATATGTAAAAACATTGATGTGGACCCTGAGAGCAGCTGCTTGCCTTTTCCTGAAAGCAGATGTAGAAGTCTGTGCAAAAGGCTTCATCACATAATCACTTGTAATATGAAAAAACCACATAACATTTAAATATACAGCATTTATATAATGAATTAAAAATCTGATTAAATGCATTTTCATCTTGGTTAAGGGTCAGACTTCCCTGAGGCCAGTTAATTTTTGCCTTTAAAATAAAGACATAGTTTTTACCTGCTGTGAAATACATCTTCTGAAATTATGAGAAGTAGAGATTTAATGTTCTTTTATAGCTTGGTTTTTACTTTGTTATCTGGTTCAAAAAAAAACCCTTTGGAGTGATAAAGTAAGTTTTGGAAAAAAAAAAAAAGAAACTGTTCAAACTAGGCCAAATAACTGAATGACAGCTAGTTTAATTTATACTGCATGACACAGAAGAAAATTCTTGGGTCTATCTTGATAGGCATAAAAGATGAAATACATATATTTGTCTAACATGACACATTGAAGGAAAGGAAAGGAAAATCAAAGCATGGAGACATCAAATGACACCCTTTTCTCCTATTTGGTTATTTTATCTTTTTAAATGTCAGGCAATACTTGAATAATCAGGGGTTATTGACATAGTTATTTTTGTTTATATCAGAAGATGCAAAGGGAACACTTGTGATGCTGCCAGAATTTAAAGTAAGAGAGAAGATGTTGCTACGAGCTTTAAATCGCTATGGTGTAAATCATGAAGGTTGTACCAAAGGATGGCTCAACATTCCTCACTCCTTGCGCATATTCTATGTCCATGCTTATTGCAGTAAAATTTGGAATGAAGCAGCATCATATAGGCTGAAAACTTATGGCTCAAAAGTGGTTGAGGGTGATCTTGTCTTCTTGGAAGAAAATGATGAAAGCATTTCCCTGAATGACAAGGTGAGTCTTCTTGTAAAGTACTTATTGTAAAAAGAAAACAACAAAAAATCACAAACAACCTAATGCACTTGAATACATAAACAGACATACTCTAATGCCTTTATTTTAATAAGGTTGATTCATTAAAATATTTAATATTTGTGACAAAATTAAAAAACATTATGTAGGATTTTTTGTTTTGTTTCACCATAAATAGACTTATGAGCTACACATATAATTAGCAGCTTTAATTTGTTTTGGCTGTTCACTTTATTCAAGTGAGAGAGAGTAACAGAAAGTCAGAAATGATACATGTGAAAATTTAGTCTCCATGGCATATAATGCTCTTCTTAGGATCTTAGGAAGGGGAAAACCTTCAGAGTAGACTCTGGGTGTGCCCGTATTACCAGTCAGTGCAGATCTGAGTCTTGCTCTCCACATCAGGCCTTTCCTAAATACAATGCTGAGTGTGAGTCCAGGGTGAAAGATGCCCTCAGGGTGAACTGATAATCTCATTGCAGCTACAGATGCAAAACATGTTTAGCACAGTTTCACTGGGGTCTAAACTGGTAGCAGCTGTTCAAAAAATGCAGCAGTCTTCTTGGTAAAGTAGTAAAGGGCAAAGGAGTGCTGCTGCTTGCCCATAGCTCAGCCTGGGAGCTGTGCTTGGAGCCATAGGTGAGCCAGTGCGTAGAATTTGGCAATGGAGTGTCTGGTCCCAGGTTTTGACATGCTGAAGTCCATTCTGAAGTGCTCTCTTCTTTTAGGGTTAGCATACCTTATTGTGAAGACACTTGCCAAGTAGCAAGTGGTAGGACAAGAGGAAATAGCCTCTTGAAATAGAAAAAAATTAGATTGTGTATTAGAAAATACTCTTCACCAGAAGGCTTATCAAGCACTGGAACAGGATGCACAGGGAAGTGGTTGAGACATCATCCCTGGAGGTTTGTGATGAGGGTTTAGTGGTGGACTTGGCAATATTAGGTTTGCAGCTGGACTCAACTTTTTCCAACCTAGATGTTTCTATCTTTCTCCTGATCAGATCAATCATAAAATGTGTAGTGTTTTACTGGAAAACAAACAGGTGTTTGCAGAGGCAGAATGTAATTAATTTCTTTTGGGTGAACCTTTTACAAATTTGAAGGCAAGAGCATTTGAAAGGTTATCTCCAGTCCCTATGGTGTGGCTTGTGTTTCAACTGAGATTTTTCTTTACTAGTATTTTTGAGAGTGAATGTTAATGAAACAATTAGATCAAATAAAATTAAAAGCAGATGTATTAAATTCAGTATTGAGTTACTGAGTTTTATGTAGATATATTCTTTCTTAATACAGAACATTTTTCTTTGTGTTTTTTACATTTGCTGATATAGCACAAGATGGCATTGACTTTGTAACTTCAAACTCAAAGAGTAATAGTGGTAGCTAGCATCAGTAAATGTTTAATTCAATGCCATCTACCCATAAACTGATTAACTTAAGCATATCTTAAGGTTTTATCATACCTGAGTTTATTGCCCCTGCAGTAGTCAAATAACCTTAATAATCTTTGCAAGTTTGGGAGTACAGTGCATAATTCCTAAAATAAAGCACATGTTTTTACTTTGTAACAGGTTGATCTCTTTTTCTTCTTAAATGTCTTGTCAGGTTCATGTAGTCACTGCTTCAGAAGAATCAGCTAACAAATATTCTATATACCAAGTAAGTCCGTATGAAAACTTCTGAGTTTTTGATCTTTTTTATTTAACTAAAAAGTTTTGTTTTAAAAAATGTGATTAATTTAACTGGTACAATCTTTGTGCCTGCCAGGATGCTCATTGAAGAAAACACACGTGAACTAATTTCCACTCTCATAACAAATTTACTTGGTAGTGAAAATAAGTGCAGCGTCATTTGCAGTATGGCAGTATTTATCCTGGAGCTGAATACTTCGGGAAAGATTTCAGTCTACTGGGAAAAATTTTCAAAAGCAGTTGTCGTTCTAATATTTGAAGGTTTCAGAGTGTAGCTGTGAAGTCTTGCATGGCAACTTAATATATGGCAGCTGAATGTCTTTACTTCTGTATACTGCTTTGTTTTAGGAATCCTGATCCATTGATTATTTTTTCTTCTTTAATTACATTTAATATACCTGGCATGCACACTTCATTTGACAAGAGAATCTCTTGGTTTGCTATTTCAGACCTCAAAACACAAGGTTTATGTTTGTTTTTTTCTTTGAAGGTGGTTCTTCCGATGGTGGGACATAGTATCAAGTATCCCAGTAACAAAGTTGGACAATGGTACCGTGAAAGACTTTCTAAGGATGAGCTGGAGTTGTGCAAATTCAGAGTGTCTCCGTTACAGCTGAATATACCTGGATGCTACAGACTCATTTTGAAAAATGTTCAAAATCTCTCATATTTTTTGGAAAGTAGTGAAAAAGAGATCAAAATTAAAGACGACCATCTGAATGATTTAAAAGACTCTCTTCATATATCATTTGACCTTGATCCTTCATGTTATGCAACAGTCTGTCTGAGAGAAATAATGAAATGTAATTTTTAAGATTCCACTTAATGAAAGATTTCTGGAATATTGTACAATGTTGGTATTTTACATGTAATGCCAAGAACGTAAGGGAGAATAACAGGTTCAAGTAATGAACAGGAAAAAATTGTAGATTGAGATTCATACAGATAAGGAAAAAAAAATGACCAAAATTCTTTGGAATATTTCAAAATCATTCCAAACGCTAAATGCATTGAATGCATTGGAGTAAAACTGTTACACCAGGCAGATTTAACAGAACTTAAAGAAACTATGGGCAGACAGCATGAATTTCCTATTTGCATAGACATCTGGCTTGCAAAGTTAAGTCCTGGAAAATTATTTGCAGCAAACAAAGGTATCTTGTAATCCATAGTATTTTTTAAAATGTTTTATACTAAATGTTATTCAAGCAACAATGTTACAAGTTTACAATCTAAAGGTTTCTAACTGAAAAGCTGTTGTACTTAAGATTCCTAAATATATTGTGTTCAGATACTTAGTGTTAAAAGGTAAAAGTCCTGAGTCTATATTGACAAGTTGTTGGTTGCTTTATCAGACATTTGATGAATGCCCCAAATTAAGTTCATGCTGATGATTTCAGGAGTCAGGAGTGCATAGCTGGAAATGCCTATTTCAGTAAGCTCTTCAAGATCAGGCAAGTATTTGACATCACTGAAAAAGCATTTATAATGAAACCAAAACCATGTAACACTGTTTACAAGATGCAGACTCTATTCCTCTTACTATCAAGCCTTATAACCAACTTTGGAAAAAAAGTTTCTATTTTCTTTTTGATTAAGTAAAAAAAAAAAGTGAACTGTGATTAAATTAGTGGATTTTTGAAAAAACGGAGAACAAAAATGCATAATTTGCCTTGTCTGTTTGCCACTCTACCACAATATTTGAGGAACCAAGTTAGGACATTGTGGTTTGGAGGGGTGGACAACCAGATGAGTGAAAATGTGATTGGATGATGAGGCTCAGAGTGTAGTGGCTAAAGGAGTGAGAGTCACTGGGATGCCTTCTGGGCCCTATCCTGCTTCATATCTTTGTCAGTGGCCTGGAGGAGTGGGTGGAATTCACCTTCATTGAATCTGAAGATGACACCAATTGAAAGGAACAAATGGATATTCTGGAGGGTCAAGCTGCTGTTCAGGGCAGCCTCGTTGTGCTAAAGGAGGAGGCCAATGTGAGCTGTATGACACCCAACAAGGACAAATGTGAAGTGCTGCCTGTGGGAGGGAAGCAGCAGTGCAGCAGCCCAGCTCTGTGCTGAACATGGGCCCTGTTCAGCTCTTGGCAGCAAGAATGACCTACAGCCTTCTGGAACAGGTTAGCAGGGACACAAACAATAGATGATGAGAAGGTATTACATCCCAATTTTTAGCAGTTGTTTGACCACATTTAACTTTTACATTTAGTTTTGGTCCCTAGCACAAGAAAAACATAAAAGAACTGGACCAAGTTCAGCAAAGAACCTCTGAACTATTAGGGCAATGGAGCCCTTGTCATTTGAGGAGATGCTGGAGGAACTGGGTTTCGTCACCTTGGAGAAGACATAGTTTGGGGTGGAATGAACAGCAGCTCACCAGTACCTGTGAGGAGGTTAGCAAGAAGGTGGAGCCAGGATTTTCATGGGGTGTGTGGCAGGAAAACAAGAGACAATGAGCCTTAATTGAAATGACAGATTTAGAATGGTTAAAAGGAAGAACTTTTTACCTGTGAGGACAGTCAGGCAGTGGAACAGGTTGCCCAGAGGCAGTGCAGCCTCTGTCTGAGGAAGTTTGTAAAACCAAATGGAATAAACCTCTTAGCAACTGGCCTGGTTTCAGCTAGGGTAGAGTTAATTTCTTCTCGGTAGCTGTTACAGTGCCGTGTTTAGGATTCAGAATAGAATGGTGTTGGTAACACTCTGATGTTTTGGTTTTTTTGCTAAGTTGACTATCCTGAGTCAAGGACTTTTTTCTTGTCTCATGCTCTGCCAGTGAGGAGGTACACAGATTTCAGCTGACCAAAGGGATATTCCACACCACAGAACATCATGCTCAGTATGAACTGGGGGGAGTTACCTGGAAGAGGAGTTGATCTGGATTCAGGAAGGGAGGTTTGGCATCAGAGAGTGGTGAGCAATTGCATTGAGCATCTCATACTTTTTCCCTTTTTATTATCATTATTATTGTTTTGTGGAGGCAGTTAAGCTAGGGGCCAGAGGGCTCTTGTAACCTGGATTGCCTGTAGATGGCAGCATAACTTAAAGTAGGAAATTTTCTCATTTTTACTGAGTAAGAATTAATAATATAGATTGATTTCTGTTTATTGCATCAGTTGATAAAGTTACATCATTTTTGAGATTATGCTAACAGCTGAGTATGATAAATTTATCAAGCTTGAGAATTATTGGAACAGGAAAAATAGAAATAAAGCTCACATAATTTCAATGCATGTATAAAACTGCAGCAATGAAGGATCCAGAGAATTCTATACCTTGAAAAAGAGGATTGCTCTTTAAGTGTGAGTTAGTAATTCAAAATTTGATGCTTAGCTTTTATATGAGGAAATAGACTGTCATGCCACACAATAGCTACAGAGCCACTGCAGGTATCTTACAATGATTACTCTATTACAGTGTTTACTCCACAACTCAAGGTTATGGCATACAGGCAAAATGATGGAAAAATCCACTTCCCTGTCATGACCCAACTGAGTAAACTTTCTTCTGTCTTTGCTTTTCAGTATCACCGCTTCTGTCTTCCACCTGGCCTTAACAATCCCTCCGTTTTGGAAAATTATTTTTAACTTAAGTTATTTAGGTACAGCACAGTTAAAAAGAGTTGTGTTAACACAGGCATGGTAAAGTTCTCCAGTGCAGACAGGAAGCTGCATGCAGTTACAATGACCAGAAGAAATAAACTAGCACTAAAGTTCTATGTGAGCAGACTATTGTGGTCATCGTCCATGTGGGTGAAAAGAGCCTTGAAAACCGTCTCATCACACACATGATTTAAATACAGAAGGTATTAAAAGTTGGGCATTGATTTGGAAAAACAAAAGGTCAGATTAAAAGGTTTTGGCTGAAAGGCATGCTATATCAAAATAAAAGATCAGAAGATGGTGTTGAAAGAGTTCCCCTATAATCATTTTAGGATCATTTGTCAGTACTTCTGTTGAGCACTAAAAAAAACCTAATCTTCTTAGACAAATCATTCTTTCAGCAACTTTAAGGTGAAAGAGCTAATTATGTGTGCCCATAGGTTAAATTCCTAGAGTAGAGTTCTACTCTAGAAGTCAGGTTAGCTATTAGATTGTTTACATGATAAACATACTTTTTACTTTATTTTATTTATTTGTAATTCTTTTTCTTAATCCTAGAGGCTATTTTGCAGGGTTGTGTACATGAACAGCCGAATTCAGAGAGTTTTATATGAGCGTAATACTCAGCTTCCTAAGTATAATCTATATATAAGCAAAACATCTGCACCCCTGCATTAAGAAAAGAAGATTATCATTATGCAGTGATCTGAATTTAAGGAAAAGATTAATGTGTTAGTCATCTCTCATTTTACTAAGCACTTCTATTGCTACCATCCTTTTCTGATAATCCTTAAAGCAATTTGCTAGTACTAATTCTATTCTTAACAAAAGGGGTTTTAAGTTCAGTGACCAGTTGACTTTTTTCAGCACAGATGATAGTTGGGAATTGATAGAATAGGAGATATGCAAACGTTCTTAATCTGTGAAATCCTGTTACTTTTAATTCCCTACAAATTTGACAACTAGTATGATCCTCAATGAGAATGTGCAAATTTTCAGGTCTTTCAGAAGGAGACAGCTTACAATTAGATTCCTGTCATGAAGGCAGTTCAGAAGCCAGGTAGATGTGTGATTATTGGCCCAGCTCGCTCATTAAAACTCCATTAAAATCCTCTCTTACTGCCAGTTCCTCTCAGCTGGTGGTTTGACCTCCCACACCCTGCTGAGGAGGACAAACCTCCTTTCCTTTCTCTTGCAGAACATCTGCCTGTAATAGGTACTCAATGGAATGAGCTGATAAACTATTAACCCTTTCCTTTCTTTCAGTCTGAGGTCATGCCTTGTAGCGCATTGGTTCAGATCTAGATTCCTTCTGGAGGAAATAAAACCAGAAAGTGAGCTCCAGCTGCAGGCCAAGCATATTCATGTCCACACAGAGAAATATGGATCCAAGTGAGAGGCTTGGTTGTTTGCAGAGTCTCAAATCCTATACATGGGTATGTCCTGTTGAGTAGTCTGGACCACATTTAGTCCAGAGTAAAACCAGAGTCAGAAGTTGTGGAAGTACAGGCGTTTCAGTGCTCCACTATGTTAATCTGTTTCTGTCACACCAAAAAGTTTTCTCATGTAGATATCATCTGGGAATGTCGTGTTTGCAAGGAATGCAGGATCAATGAAGTTAGATGTTCACACCATCTGAAGCTCCTTTATTCTACCTAGCAGAAGTCAGTTTTTTATATTACAGCAGTTTAAATGTGTTTTCAGCTTATATAAAAGTGCTTCTTCCTGCTTACAACAGTAAGATTTTTAATGACCTTTAGAAATAACTGATGTAAAACATTGATTCTGTCTTCCAGAATGTTCCTGCACTTAAAACTGCTTCCTTCTGACTTCAATTGATCATCCTTGGCTCCTACATTTCAATTCAAGGGACAGCAAGGACTTCATCCCTCTCCATCCCCTTGGTATTCAGCTGTATGTATATGTGTACATCTGGGACTGATTCCCAAATGTATCTCCTAAATGAGGTGCTTAGCACAACTGTGCAGCTGTGCAGTCTCTGCTCCTATGGAGGCTACTCAATACTCACAATATTTCTTGTCCTTCTGTTAGTTTTACTGGTATTTACCATGCCTTTTTGAGATGAGTGATCTAGAACTACACAAAGTTAAGGATATATTTTATTTAATCCTAATTTTGCTCCTAAAGGTCTGATAAAACTTGCCAAAACACATGAAATTGCTCCTTGGAGCAATGGGAACACCTTCCATCCACCCTCAGCAGAGGTTGAAATGACTGGGAAAGGTAACACCTACCTTCACCCTAAGCTGCAAGAGGATACATCAGATGCTGTGTTAAGCCAGGCACTTTTGGTCAGGACACCTAGCATCTTCTCTGGGATACATAGCTCGGATGACAGCTATCCCACAAAGGCAGCTAAAAAGGCATGGATTTTTTTTTTTTCCTGTGGGAAAGAAGTTTCTGGAAGGAGACAGGAAGTCTTTCTTCTAGGAGTCAGAATGTGCTTCAGTTTCAGCACTGAATTTCCCTGGGTCCTAAGGGCCTGCAACTCTGCACTTGTGATTAGTCCTGACACTTCTTGTGCCAGATTCCCCCTTTCCTGCCCATGGTGTTCTGCCTGATGCCTGGGGCTGAGCTTGGCCCAGTGGCCCCTGGCCACCCTGCACCTGTCTGGGGCAATGAAACAGGCTCTGGCCATGGCATGGTTGCCTGGCAGACAAAAAATTTTCTCCTTCATAAAACCCTCAAGTTTCAACATGCATCATTTATGATACACACTGCAACCAGGCCATATAATTTATCCCAACACTTCCTTTGTAAAGCCACTTTCTTTTACACCTTGCAAGTAATGCTTTTTAGCTAAATGACAAATTATTAAAATTATTACTTAAAAAACCCTGAAAAACTACAGAGCAGAGTTCACCATCTCACACTATCCATAAGCCCTAAATATTGGCTAGACACCTGATACAGATAGTACTTATCTCCTACTAGCATGTCCAAGGCAAAGAGCAGTTTTCTGTTTCACAACATTTTCACATAAACACACACTCAGACATTTTAGTAATGCCTTAAGCAGCCCATCAGTTGTTTATTGTCCCAGAATGATGTGTGATATAAGGTTACTGTGAATGAACTCTTGTCTATTTGTTTTTCCCAAGGGGAAAAAACAGTATACTCCATCGAATTATAAAACTGTATTAGAGATCAAGAGTCCTCTACCTCTTCTTTACTCAGAGAGCTTCTCACAGCAAAGCAAGTGAAGTACAGCTTGGGATGCATGGAGTAAGAGAAAATTTTCCAGATGAAAAGAAACCTTTGGGCTGCAAAGCTTTCAACAACTATTTTAAGAGAAGTGTGAAGGAGAAATGACTTTGGAGGATGGGATGACTGCTGTATGAGAAGGGGTTATTGATAAGATTGATACTCTGTGGAGTGGTGTTGAAAAAAATAGGAATGGAAAGAGAGATGACCTGAGAAGGAAACAATGCTCGTAAAAAGAATGATATTGAAAAATGAATAATACAGGAGGAGAAAGTCAGTAAGAGATAAGAAACTGTATATGTGTAAATTGTCATCACCCCATTTCACTCAATATTTGTCAGCATATTTTCAGTTAAGAGTGTGACTTATATTCACCCACTGTTGCATTCACTTGAAGGAGGGAAACCAGTTTCTGAAATAGCAGTTCTGTTAAAAGCTGGGTGGAGATCCTTGTCAGCTTGACTGGCAGGAGCCAGCTGAGATACTTCAGGGAATATATAGTACAGTGGGGTGTGGGCTGTCAAGGAACATGCTGATTAAAGGGCAGTTTAAAATAAAAGACAATCTAATGGAGAAAAAGCATGATTCGGGTCTATCTCACAGCAAGTGCAGACTCAGTGTGATTATCGTATTCTAACTGGCTCTCAGATTTTATGATCCTTGTTTTCAAAAGAAGCTAAAGGGTGTATTCTGCCATTAATTTACAGCAGCTTTTTAGTATTTTTAGTCAGCAAATAGAAGAAAAACATTGTATCAACCTTGTCCCTTCTCTCCACATCATGCATTTTTATTTTACTCTTTTATTTTATCCTGACTTCTTAATTTCACCTTTTATTTGAAGCTGTTCTTCTCTCTGATGCTGAGAACCATCCTATGCAGCAAATAACTTGTGCCCCACTAAGCCAGAACTGTGACCTTTTAATGTTAACCATCCCAGTCCGAGGGCCTCCCATGGTCCTTCAATGCTCATCCCTGCCTGTCCCTGCACTGGGGACTGTCATTCAGCTTTGCGTAACTGTACTGGCATTTCTTTCCCATCCTGCTGGTACAGAAAGAGTTCTGTAAAGTACAACTGCAGGACAGAGGTCTAGTTTCACAGTAGGAACATAGGTTCATAAAGTCACTGCCTCATTTTTTCATTGAGCTCAGCCCTTCAATGCCTGAGAGCTCTCCAATACGGGTTCAAGAGTGTCAGCAAGAAGAGACCCAGTTGCGCCTAGAGCTTGTCTGACTCGAATTTACCCAACAAAGACCTTAGCAAACAGAAGAAGAAAAATAAGTTTGCAGAAGACTGGTATAATGTCTTTGGCAATGCAGCTGGCCTACAGCTGATACTTTTTCCTCTGAGGACCTTTTTGATGCTGAATCTGTTCAGGAACTGTGAAGTGATTTGTTATCTTTAAAGGACAGGTTCATCTTTAGTGCTTTTAGGGATTAGTTGAGCAAACAGATGAAGTGCTGTTCCTAAAATGCAGTAAAAATTGGTGCTCTGTTCAGAATCTAAAAATTTTAATGAATTGAAAAATGAGAATGAGAAAACTTCATCCTTGAAAACTTCTCCCTCCTCCTCCATATATTAAACAATGCAGATGCAGAAGGTAAATCCCTTACTGTGTGGTACAACTATGTTTTATGCTGTAGTCTTGTAAGCTAACATCAGGAAATAATTGTGAAAATACTATATCAAAGGTCTTTGCTTTGTCACATGCAGTGTTTGCTTTTTAAGATCATTTTCTTCCAATGTTATAATGCTGAGAAATGATACATGAAAAGAACCAATTAGCATTTCTACTGTGAGAACCTCAGCTGTCACTGGTTTTTACTAGCCTCTTTTATGTTCTTCACTGTAATATATGAGCAATTTTCTGTGCCCTCTAATACTCCTGTTTTCAGACAAAAACTTGTGCAGGTAGAACAATTCATAATTCAGTTTATTATCAGCATAATTGCCCATCTGAGGTAAGAACATCATGAGAAATTTGATTCTAGGATTTAAATTGCTTTTAGGCATTAGGAGATTTCCAGCCTGTCATATTTTTAACAATTGAGTAAAGAATAAAGGAGCATATTGTGCTGAGGTTCTTGCTGAAAGTCCATCATGTGGCTGTGAAGGAATGTTGAGGTAAAATCAGAGCCAGACAGACAAATTCACAAAAAGTATGTGTGTGGGAAGGGCATTTGATTTTACATGCCACAGAGTCTAACCACAAAGGTTATCAGAGAGATCCGTGTAGGCACAGAGTGCACTGAAACAAGGTGTTGAGTCAAAAGAACTGTTGCTTTCCAGAGATACACATATGGAGGAGAAACGGTGAAAATTGTATCACATTCCTGGTGTTCTGTGTTTTAAAAAGCATATTGACACACGCTTGCTATAATATAATTTGATATGCATTCCTTATTCCTAGAACATAAGTTTGATACAAATCAGATTTTCATAGAGGCTGCACATACAGGCACACACGTATATGCACACTTCAGAGGATATGTCTGACCTGTCTCTGGTTACTAAGAACATCTGAGGCAGAAGGACTTTTCCAGAGCTCTTTGTTAGCTCTTCATGGCAACCTGCATTGGATACCTACATTCTTGAAATGAATATGCTTCTTTTCAGGGTTCATAATTAGTACATCATACAACATTATTCCATAGATGTTTATTTTGTATCTCTTAATAAGCACAGTAGACTAAACAATTTACTATACGTACTAGATTTACTAGATTATTCTAGTATATTTTAGTGAGAAATATGCTAAAGACTATCTTATGGAGTTTTAGATATGATATAATTTAATAGATAAAGGTGGGTTTCCAGGGCAAAAACCTAGTAGGAATAGCAATAGACAAAATAATGAATACTTCCCTTTAAAAGCTGAGGCATTCCTGATATTTCAGAACTGCTTATGAAAATCAGGCCTGCCTGAAAGCCGTACATGAAGCTGACTGCAGAGACCTCCCAAAAGAAAAGAAGGCTTGGATGTTCTAGATGCTTTAAAGTAGAGCCAAACTCTCTTTTACCCAGTTCATGCGGGTCAGGATATTCTGAGCCAAGCACACTTACACCCCATCCACTAGCAGATGCCCTGAGGCTTGCTTTTTCTAATCAGTTTTAAAGTTCTCAGCCAAGCTACAACAAAGTCCACAGTAAATAATGTGGGCAGTCCAGGCGTGGTTTTCCCAGACTTCAGCCTGCTCTAAATCCTGCCATGTATGTAGGGAGGTTATGTGGACATAATTTGCAATTCCACGTTAAAGAATTTTTGGTGTCTAAGCCTACTTTTCTTAAAAACCCTAGGAAATTGCTGGTTAGAAAGTGTGTGTAAGAATATTATGGTAGCAAGAAGAAAGATACTGAAACTGAGATTTCCTGTGCAACCTCAATTCAATCTTCTACTGTGTTGCTGTTATTATACAGCCCTTTATTAATTATTTTCCCACAGGAAATGTGAAGGATGGATAGAGTTCTGAGGAAGACTTAAGAATTGTGTAGTGAAAGAAGCTTTGTTTTGTGATCTGTTCTTATGATGGAGGGATCCATAGAGAAAGGAAAAATGGTCTTTTGTTTCAGAGAGTTGAATAAAGAATTGTAAAATGTGGAATTGCAGCAGCTGAGTTCTGTGGACTAAATTCTGTCCTTGCCTCCAGTATAAAATTCCTTTGTCTGAAATTTGTCAAGCACTTACCCACAGATTTTTTACAAATGTGTCCTCACTTTTAAGGAAAGCTTTTTTGAGACCCTGTCTTGTACAAAGTGTGAGCCATGAACTGAAACTGAAAGTAACAATACATTGAATTTCCTTTTTTGAAAATGCAATGGTAAGGATAAGGTTTTTCACCTAAATTACATAGAAAATGTTTCCATTTCTGCCTTCCCCCCTCCACCATTTGGAGATCAATAATTCTTTCATTTTATAAAGTGTTTGAGAAAAAAAAATTACTGTTTGTGAGGCATATATGGTACTATAATATAATGAAATGTTCATAAGGAAATCAAAACATTTCTTCAGAGCAGGGTTTTAACTCTTGCATGGACCCTGGAGCTGTGCACAGAATGCTAAATGTCAAAGGATTCTTTCCATAGCTGCCTGTCTGATGTTAGTGGCTCTTCTATCCCTTGTGTGAGTACAGATTCATAGGAACAGAGTATACAAAAATATTATTAAAGTTATTTCTTAACACATTGTCACAATGGTATTTGGTGACATTTTCTAACACTGAATGCTTGACCTTGAGATTTCTGATGCATTTTCTGAGTAAGCACTGATAGTCACAGTACCTTAACTTATAAATAAAATGTCCTGAGGCAACTAAACAGTGCAGTTCTTTTCCATATATGATCCCTTTTCAGCAGTAGCCCCAAAGGAGTAATTTTGATTGAACAAGCATTTGTTATTCAGAAATACTCTTGAGAACCTGATCTAATCACCGCTGATATAAGTGTTAAGTATCAAATTTGTTCACAAAAGGTGATGGAGATGTCTTTTATGATGTATCCCTCAGGTCACTGTTTAATTTTTCTGAATATATATATAGTAATTATCTCAGACAAACAAACATGCAGTCATAAGATGGTAACTTCATTTGCTGCCAATTTGAACATAAAATCCAACAAATATGCTGAAATTTATCTATTTTTCCATAGTTCTGTAATTTTATAGCCACTTGCAATATCTGTTTAAATGTACTTTAAATTGTGAGAGATAATTGAATGGAAGTGACAGAAGCAATGGGAGCTAACCATAGAGTTATGAAGATAAAAACACTCTGCCTTTTCCCTTTTGATCCAAACTGTCTTTGTCAAGCAGAAAGTGATTCAAGAGTATAAGAACTCCTGATTTAACTAAATTACAAGATAAAATGAAACAGCAGGTGAGGAAACTTCCATCATCATGGAAACAATGCCATCCCTTGTATGTACACTACAGCTGTCTAAATCTCCAAATGAAGGTATTAACTCAGATCAAAGATATTCATACAAATGGAAAGGGAAGGGCAAAAACTCAAAGTAATAAAGCAGGTAACTATAGGCAATGACAGCACAATGGTTTGCATTTAAATCAGCAATAGCACTGGTTTCCTGTTTCTGGGGGCTATGGCACCTTTCTTTCAAAAGGGTTTTCTGATTCCAGAAAGGAATCATTTCAAGTGGTTGAACTACTGGAAGGCAGACATAAGGGTGCAGCACCCAGACTGCAGCAGGGTATCATGTTGCCCTGATGGTGGCTTTGAAACTTGTCCCCTTCTATCAGAAACACAAAGGATGAACAGCAGGCTTTGCATTGGGACTTAACAAATGCAAGTTCCTGAGCATTACTGTTGTGACCTTTGGCAGCTCTCCTAAATATCTCTCAGTCCCCAGCATTTAATCTTTTAGCACCTGTGTTTCCTTCTCTTCTTCTGTGTTTTGGGGGTAAGCCAAAAAAAAAAAAAAAAAA
>WEIU01017005.1:56263-68325 GCA_013389925.1 Aegithalos caudatus | reverse complement strand
TGTTTTTTTGTTGTAGAAAAAAAAAAAAAAAAAAAAAAAAAAAAAAAAAAAAAAAAAAAAAAAAAAAAAAAAAAAAAAAAAAAAAGAAGAAAAGAGCCTGTTCTCTTCACAATGAGGAGGAAAAGATATGAGATCAACATTAATCAATTAAACTTCAGTCCATTTAACATTAAAAAATGCTGAAGCCACAAACTCCCTGATTTTCATTAGGTGGTTGTTTTGAAGAGGAAAGTAAAACTAGCAGTAACTGCCAGTGAAAAGAAAGAGAAAGGAGAGAAGAGGCAGACAAAATATTCAATGGCCTGATGGTCAATGAACATATTGTCAGTTCTCTGGTTTGTGTGCAGCTAGATCTGCAGATAACCTTACAACTTTTTGAAAAAGGAAATCATGGCTGTCTAAGCAAGCCCCTGATTCAAAAGCGAATGATGCAGTAAACTGCATCATAATGGAGGTGACTCCAAAGATATGGATTGGCTGGTGCTTGACAACTTACTTTGTTAGTGCAAAGTATTTCTTATGTGATGGATAGCCTTGACTTAATTTGAGAAAACATTGATACTATTCTCAATTTTTAATTATTAAGACTAATACTGATGATAGTGAGCAGTGTGGGACTGCACAACACAGAGAAGTTGTACCTGAGTGAGCCTTTGGAGAACCTTTGCCCTGCCTGGGGACAATCAAGTACCTCAAAATGAAGTCCCTGGAATGCAAAACGAGGTATTTCAAAGATTCCTTTGGTACCTTGGTAACTCATTTGGGGTTGCAGAGTGATGTGCTGGGCTGGAATTTGTTGTCTATACCCTGTGTAACTTCTTCCATCATGGTTTCTACATGGTTTCTTTAAAAGTCATGGATCAGCCACTCCTTCCCTTAACATACGTGCAGAAGACAAAGAACTGACCTAATATATTTGTCCTCAATTTGAGAGCATCTGAATCCAGAATTCCCCTCTCCTAATTACTGTGGGGTGAATTTATCCTCTATTTCTTTGTGAAACAATGCCACTCTGCTGATAAAGAATCCACCATTCATTGTAGTAATAAATGGCAGCAAGAGTGAGCACAGTTTTGTAGATTGATGACAAGATATTCCTCTGGAAGAGAGGATATCTGCTGAAAAGATTGCTTATGAATTTCTCTCAGGGATTATTTAATTAAAAATAAAATGTATTATCTTATGGTCAGTGTGGGAAATGAAGCAAGGGGATGGGAACTATCAGACTAAGGGCAGGTCACTGGTTTGATGACTTGGTTAGCTGCAATGATGGAAATGGGCTTGTTTATCATCCGAGGATTAAAAAGAGACAAAATAATGCAAAAGAAAATGTAGAAAGTAAACTTAGGAATAATAAATAAATCATTGTCTGTTCAGAGAGATGTTAGAAGTCAGTTTTCTTTGGCATCTACTTAACACAAATCCATTACTTTGTGGAGGGAGTAGGCGTAGGTTAAAGACTAATATGTTCTATTCCCATGTAAACTTAAAGCAAGATAATAGAAATTGCATATTACAACTTTTTTACTAGCACAAACCCCTTCTTAATTTTATGACACTGGCCATGGTATTACATTATTGGAAGAATTATTCTTTTTAAGTCTTGGGCTTCCACTTCCTGGCAATCCAATATCAGGGCATCAGGGCACCCTGCCAAAGCATCATCACACTTCAGCCTGCCTAAGCCCAATACAAAGACACACTTCAACAGAAGCTCTTTTGACCCTATCTTCCTGCCAGTCCTGCAGTAGGTAGTTGATAAAAGGTCCAGCTTCGTAGCTGAAGTCAGCTTTTGTCTTTGGCCTTAGTATCACCATTATCCAGGCAACATGTTTGGGAAACTGTTAGAAAGTCATCCCAGCACCCATCAACTCAGTAGTCTGAGAACTTGAGTACAACAAATCTGATTATGCCTCTTATGTCTGAATTTGAATTCTAGGACCTGGCTTTGAAGGATTACATATTCATCTGAGGTTTTGCACTGTAAAGTACAAAGATTCCCAGAGAAGATACTCAAACCAGAAATGGCAGTAAAAACCTATGGTAGGAATACATAGCAAAAGACTGATACTGCTGAAATGATAAATAGATAGAGGGATATTACAGTGCTGCTGAGGACATGGAATGAAATTTCTAGATTGCAAGATATAGCAAGTATGTACTTCAAACAACCACCCACGGAGCTGCAATGTCTGTGCAGAACATGACCTGCTTGTGAGGCAATTATAAAAGTTTTGGATTTAATTAGGGGTGCAAAGAACAGCTGAAAAAATTGCACACATAAAGTACTCCAGCAGAAATAGAATGGAAAATAAAAATAGTATTATTTTTAAACCATGGAAATCTTGGAAAGATTAAAACGATGAGATAGAGATCATGAGCAAATATTGCAGGCAGCTGCAAAGAAAAGGGATTTCTAAATCTGAAACTGGGGAAATGCATTCTAATTCTGCAGAACTGGAGAGAGTTTCAGTCAGTTTATCTTCATGATGTCAAGATTAATATATTTTTTGTACCTATAAAACCTCATGAAAGCTACCCATTCTTAGTAGCTCAGATGCTGTATGGTCTTCTACATTACAACAGATGTTTGCACTGGGGAAGAAAGTTATGCTTGACCCTTATCTCTGAGAGGACTGTTCTTAACTTAAATCCTGATTTGCCTCATGGCAGTAATCTCAAAGTCACTATGGACTTGGACTATTTTTTCCTCTCCAGAACCCTCCCTTTGAATGAATTTCCTCTCACAAATTTCAGAAAATTGATTAATAATCTTTCTGAATCTCTTTTCTTATGTTATTTTTGTCCATTTTTTTCTTTTTATTGTCCTCAAATCCTTGGTCTGTAAAAGTAGGTAGATTAAAAATGCTGAAATGAGAGAGTTTATGCATTCAGAAAATAGTTTTCTACCTACTGTGAAATTTGCTTTCCTCACCAAAATGTATGAAGATTTTCAGAATATTTATTCCTATAGCATACACCCTACAGATTATATTTGTAATGTCTTTTGAGAGACTATGAGGTTGTCCCTAATCAGCACCTCTAATTTGCAAAATTTTTTTTTTTTTTTTTTTTTTTTTTTTTTTTTTATTTTAATGTGGGGNTTTTTTTTTTAATGTAGAGAAGGGCAAACACCTGGGAACATAATCAGCTTGGATGCCAAAGCCTTCCTTTCTGCTGCAGATGTTTGCCTGCATCATACCTGTGACTGCTTTTCTCTTCCAGGCCTCCCACATTACAATGGGCTCTATCTTCTTCCAGTTCTTCATGCTACAGTAGGAGTGTTGCATGGGACATGCTGCTGTCACAGTACAGCTGGTCTGTAGCTGGACAAGATAAATCTGACCATAAAACAAACCCAGTTCGGCTAGCCTGGTTTTTTCTAGAAAAGAAGTAGAACAAGCCCCTGGGTGAACAATGATAGGATAAATTTGAACTCCAGGGACCTTCAGGCAACCCTGTTCAAGCCTAGATGCAGAAACACCACTGGCCAGAGATCTAGGTGGAGAGAGATCCCAAAAAAACAGCTATCTAAACCTGGGAAATGCAAACCCCCTATAAAAAAAGGCAGTCAGAATAAACTCATTGCTGTTTGTTGAGGATGCTCAGTGAGTTTGTGTCATCTCTGTCTCCAACCAACAACCCCAAACACAGTATGCTGCTACAGAGTTTAGTTGAGAAATACCCAACTGGTAGCAAAATGGTGAAAGATGCTGCCCATGTACACACGCTGCTATAATCACTGGAAACTGCTGACAGTTGCTCTTCCTAAGTAAGGTGTAGGAAAACAAGACAGAACAACTTTAAGTGAATTTGCTAGAATTAGTTTTCTTCTCCATGTAATGATTTTCCAATAAAATACATTTTTTTTCTGCAGCTCTCTAAAATCTCAAGGATTTATTGCTCTTTAAAACTTTTCTCTGGATTTTTAATTTTAGTGAAATATTATGTAAAGAAGATTATATCAGGAGAGAAATCGAAGTTCTAGAAACTGATCATACAGATCTATTGATAAAAATATTTCATAATTGTATCAGAAACCTTATGAAATTTTAGCTGATTACTATTAATGCATTTTTCAATGGCCAGCATATTCAAGATGACAAAATCAAGAAGAATGGAAGTGGAAGAATGTCTTCAGTCATTTTGATGATAAGCAAAATTAGAACATCTATGTTTTTCCTACTGTGACTGATTATGTTAGTGACTGAAATAACAACAAATATTCATGATGAAATTATATTAAATGATCCTATGGGAATTACATTTTCTGCTGTAATATAGTTCTTGCAACACCACTTTTTAATACATTGTGACTTTGGCATATTAAGCCTTAGAAGATCTACTGGTGGTTCTATTAAATCAGTTTCTCAAGTGCCCCTAAAGGTTCTCTCCAATTTAGGAAAAATGTCATCTAGAAATTTTGCATTTATCTTACACTCTGTTTAGAAAGACACTAAAAAAGGTCTCACATTAGCAAAACACTTTTTAAAATCTGCCTTCTTTTCCATATGAGGCATTGGATGGTTAAAGATAATCACCCATTAATGGGTAAGTAAAGATACTTACTCAAGAGGTTAGGACAATAATTCAGCATACATTTTAGGCCAGGAGGAGTGACCAAGGCTCCACACTTGGCATCTAGAACACTCATAGGGCAGTAAAGGAGCTGTGGATTCTCTTCCTATTGCCAAGAACTGTGTACAGCTTTCATTCACAAAAACACTGAAACCATGACAAATTAGACCTCAGGATAATCTAGCCCCATAGCCTACGTCCAACAGTATCAGGTGCCCAAGGAGATTAGAAACAGGATAGGAATGCAGTAGTAACTCCCCAGAATATTTTCCTGCCTGCCATCAGTTTGTGGATCAGGATATCACCTGTCAAAGATACCTTTTTCTTCATTTACCTCCACTAAGATGTGTTTCCTTTGTTCACTTTCCCTGGAGAAGTTGGAGACTTTTATCAGCAGCAACATCTTGTGCCACCAAGTCCTCCAGCTCCATAGAGCTGTGAGCAGTGGGAAGAATAAACTCCTTACTTGCTGTGAGCCTCTCACCGTCATTTGAGGCTTCATAGTTCTGTACTAGAAAAAACAACAGTCATTCCCTATTTACCTTATCCAGGCCTCTTTAAGTTTTGTAGTCCACATCCGTATCATTCCTTGGTCATATCCAGTCTGAAAGATTTTGTCTGCCTAGTTGTTTCCCAAAGAAAAGTTGTACAACAACTTTGAATATCTTTGTTATTCCTCTATGACCTTTTCTTATTTCAGTCTAGTCTGAGCAGAGCTAATTGTCTTTTGTTGGCTTTGATTCATCAAGAAAACAAAAAATAGCTATTGTTATTCACTGCAGATCTAAATACCTAAGAAGAATGGCGTTCTACTCCCTTTTCCTGCCTTCCATATAGGCTTTCAGCTTTCATTGTTGTTATAAAAAATAATTAGTTTCTTTCTAACCAGTAAAAGAAAATATCTAGTTGGTATTTACAACTGCTTCTTGGTTATCCATTCCAGAAGAAGTCAGCTGTTGCCAACAGTAAAACATCATAATTTACTTTTATTATGTTTCAAGTTATGTATTTGACTTTATTGCAATAACATTTACTTATCAGCATTAAAATAAAAAATTACTACAGTAAAACAATATGCAATAGCAGAAAATCCACAATATTTTTTCTGTATTTCAGCAGAAATTAAATTAATTTTTCCAGTGTTCTCCTTGAAAGGCTGTAACCCATAATTTTTAAGATTATGCATCAGGATGCCATATAAAAGGCCATAAATCTCCTCCTTGTGGCTTTATTTTTTAATTCTTAAAAAAGTGCAATCTCCCCTTCCGTACTTTAAGCATAGAAGCACCAGTGTGGTGTCTCTGGAGTGCCCATTGTGCAGCCAGGGCTGAGGGCCAGGAACACAGGCAGTGGTGGGATGGGGGCAGGCACCACTTTGCAGGTTTTGATGCTGCTCTGCATTGTCTCTGAGGGGACCAAGGGCTCAACTCACCACCCTGAATTACACTCTGGGAAACACATGCTGAAACCTATGATGGCAAAATTAGCAGCTGAGAAATTTTCACATAGTTCAGCACCCAAGTTCCTTTTTGGATCTAGGTCTCAGCATGTAGGGTGCAGAATAACAGTTACCACATTCATCCACAGAAGCTTTGATGTATGTCTTGCATCCTGCTTAGCAAAAGATAGGGAGTGGGAGGCTGCCTGGCCTTAAAGCCTTTTGAACTATCTCCATGTTTAGCTCTTTTTTTGTTAAATGTTCCAGATATGAAACAAACCAAACCAACCAATAAAAACAAAACAAAACAAAACCAAACCAAAACAAACAAACAAACAAACAAAACCAACAAAAAAAAACCAACCCCAAAACAAAACCCCAACAACCCCCCCCCCCCCCAAAAAAAAAGACAGAACCTAAAGAAGCCCCCCAAAACCCTGTCTTAAAAGGGGGGATAAAAAATAGCAATTTATTGTTTCAACAAGTGAAAAATATTGGAAATCAAAGAACCGACTCAGGTTTGAGTAATATTAATGTTCTTTTCCTCTGATACTGCCTTTAACTCTTGATATATCATGCCCTCTGAAGAAAAGTGGTATTGCAGCTGCTGGTAGTAGTTATTAGATAAAGGTTGCAATTGTGTGCTTACTTTCCTCCCCCCTCCTCAAAAGGGTTTGATTGTTAAAACATTCTCTGAAGAAGCTGTTTCAAGCTTTTCTGCTATGCTAGACTTCATCTGTGGTGATTAGCAGCCTCTTTCCTTTGAAGATTTAGTGCAAGCAAACTATACTTCTGTGACCTTTCATTTATGTTCTGAACTCTGAAAATTCTTGCTTGGCACAAAAGAAGAAACGCACATGCCAGCGTGACAAAAAGAAAAGAGCTTTCTCAAATGGAAAGATATAAATCAGGAAGCAATTTCTTATCCTTGCCTTTTTAGATATTCACTTTTTCTAGCCCAGGGAATATAATTTATTTTTAGAAATTGCTATTCAGAGTTTGCCCTCACAGTTGAGCCTTGGGCATGACACATCAGAAATTTGTTTTCAGTTTGTGGCTCTGATTTAGATGTGCTGTACAGCCCTGTCAGGTGACCAGTGACAAGAGTAATGGGTCCTAACAGAGATCAAAAGATTGACTTCTAAATCTGAGTGAGTCACTCAGGATGCTAATCTGGACACTCTTTATAGGTACAGATTCATTTTCTCATTACACAGACAGTTAGAATAGATCAGATGAGTTGCCTTGTGACAGAGTTAATTTATCTACAGCCTGTATTCCCTATGGAGGAGCTCCAAGATGACAGGGTCCTACTTAGCCTTGGCCTCTTAAAAATAAACATTCTGGTAAAGACTCCTACTTAAAATCTCTCTGGTGCTATTGGTAAAAATTATGGTAGTACCTTTCTATTCTTTGTTGGCTTTTTCTTTTCAAATAGGACTGTATTGGTGAGAAATGAATGCTTTATCATGTGAATTTGGGATGCCTACCATGGCAGGAGGGTGGAGGGGAAACACTGATTCAGGGAGTATTCCTACTTCTCAAAAAATGCAAATAATAAGCCATGGGCACAGACTTTAATTGAAATAACACTTTTAAATACAGTGCACCACAAAGACACTTGTGGAATTGTTAAAGGGTACCAGGAAAGATCACAACGCTCCAGAAAACAATCCTTGTGGCTGAAAACTTTACATAGTGAATCTTTGGGAACTGTAAAAGTTCATCGGTAAAATCTTTGTCCCTTTGGTTTTCTGAAGTCAGAAAGTTGGCTTAACACCAAATACAGCACTGGGGAGTGGTTGCTGAAATTAGACTTTTGTTTTCCAGGATGCAATTACTGGAAATGGAGGAGAATTACTTGGCTGAAATGAGCTTGCCTCTTGCCATAGGTAATCCATGTCCAGCTCTCTGAAAATGCACTACCACCTCTGATGGGTAACCAAAATAATTCAGTAGTTATTTTCATTTTGGCAGAGCTTTATTTATGGCAAAATATTTACAAATATCTACTTTACTTTTCTAAGGTCTTGTTCATGTGCCATAAGATGAGACATATATTGAATCCCTTTCTGGTGGTTTTGTACAGCTGTTAGTTGATAATTTTTTCCATAAAATTATTTCACCTGAATAAGTCTTGTTTTCAATGTTCAGTGTTGGAATGAATTTAATTTTTCACAAGTACTTGTGAAAATAATTTTATTTTCTGTCTTTTCTGGTGATTTATAAATATTTCACAGCTGCCTGTTGCTATCTAGGTTTTTCCTTATGGAGAATCAGAGGAATACTACAGTTAATCAGTTTTCTTTGACACTGTTCATAAATGAATAAATCATATAAATTAATTCCATCTGACTGTCTCTCATCTAAGAGAGAGCATAAGACATAACTCCAAATATTTCTAGACAATTAAGAGAGTGAAGTTACTGAAGTTCAAACACTTCTGCTGCTTGCCTCCATTATAGAACTGAGTTTAACTGGTCCAGGCCAGTCCTGGTAGAACTCGTGCATGAGAACATACAGGGAGGTTGGTTAGTGTGGTTTGGTAGATTATATGCCTCCCTCTCAACAACAAACATTGTCCTTTCTTTCCATTCTCAAAAAATAAAATTCTGTGGAATGATAACTCTGGTCCAGTGGGAAAGGCTTGCTCATGATGTTGCAGCTGATGTAGAAACAGTCATTTTGACAAAGAAGAACTCTGGGAAAAGAATTTCACCTGGTAAGGTGGAAGAAGATTTTTTAATAAGTGAAAAAAAAACAAGATAAAAAAGCATTTTTTTGAAACATTCTTTTGAAAAAAAACCAAAAAGTACTGGAAAAACAGAGTATAAAGAAAAAAGTTAACACTAGTGTTCAGGAGTGGAGTGACATGGAAAAGAAAGGAACAAAGAGAATGAGCTTAATGGAGAGCAGGACATAAAAATTAACATGTAAATGTTTTGAAAGGCTTTTCAGAGGAAAGACGTGAAAAATAAAAATACAAATGAATAAAGGAGATTGAACCATGTGTTCTGAGGTATTTAGAGATCAGTTTCATTTGATGTGATGAAAACCTTTTATTTATAACAGCACGCTCTGCCAATACTTAAATAAGTCTGAGCTGACTCCGTTAACATCAGCAACTTTCCATGTAGCAATTTTCAAAATAAAAAAGCAAGAAAAGTCAGATGACTCCCCTGGAATTCATGGGATATGCAGTCATATTAACTAAAAGCAGAATTCAGCAAAGTCAGTTGAATCAATGCTGCTAATAACAATTTTCTGTCCTACTCTGGTGTCATGAAGACATGAGGTTTGTTCAAACCTTTGTGGTGTTACTTTCGTTGTCCTAAGAGGTTTATTTTCTTGAAAAAATTTATAAAAATACAAAAAATAAACTCTCTTAGTTATGTTAGTAAAACATCTAATATGCACTTAGTAGATAAAAATTTATGAATCAATTCTTACTCAGCTGGTTATATGCATTCATATTTGAATATATCAACTACTTTTTTCTTCACATTTTTAAAAAATACTACTCATAAAAGATTTTCATGTGTGCTTTGCCCATGTTTTCCTTTTGGGATCAATAATGCCCTGAGAGTTACTATGCTCAATTTGTCTTTCTTGCTGGAGGTTGCTGCAGGTCTTAGAGACCATCCCTCTAAGTGGGAACAAAGGCAACACTTGAGCATATCTTTTCTAATTAAAGCAAAACAGTGGGAAAGAAAATTCCAGCCACTGGGACTGGGGTGAGAGGCTGGAGTATAGAAAGTGTTAACTTCTCTTTATACATGGAACAGAGATAAAGAGCAGATATTGTCCAACAGATGTACTCTGAGCTAAGCCTCTATCAATCCAATCACCATTGCATTAATGAAGTGGGATAAAGAGATTGCCCCCCAAAAAGTGACATAAGTCACTTTTCCCAGCTCCCTAATAATTTCCTTCCTTGGTTTTCCTTTATTGCAGTGTCCCTATTATTAGATGCCAAAAGTTCAGAGGATTTGGCAGACTGCTGCTATCATGTGGCAACCCCCTTCGGTGCGCAGTAGATATGTTGTGGGTTTACATTGTGTATGTCCTTTCCACATGCTTGAATCAGAAGACTCTTTTTATCCCATGCAATACTGAAACACTGCCACAGAACTGCAGCAGGAGCCATAAAGAACACCATCAGCTTGAAGGCCAGCCCTCAGAGCAACTTTATTGGGCAGCAAGGCAAGATTTTAAAAAGAAAAGAAACAAGAAAAGCAACAAGCGTAGCAGGGTTTTTTGAATTCATTTGTCAAAAGCGGGAGTTTTCCAGTAGGGTTGCAGATTTCACTTACCAGTGGGCTTTACTATTTTGCCAATGGTAAGCACCTGAAATACCTCAGATGTGACTATTAAAAGTTCTATTCAGTGTATGTCAAATTCTATTACTGTAAGAGAAGATGAAATCAGCTGTTCTCCAAAACCTGCCTGGAGGGATGATTTGACTGTTTGCAGCAAAGGGACAAAGCACATCCATTAACTGTAAGGTCTTCAAGTGAGGGACCTTCCATCTTATAATATATCTATTAAAAAAAAAAAAGGAAACTAATAAAGTAGACCATTAGGAAAATGATAAAACTTCTTATATTTAGTAATAGAAGTACTTTAAAAGCTGAGGGCAGCAGAGTGTATAAATCCTTCTCTGAAAGACAGCGTATTTATAATTTAAATTAGGTTGGCAGACAAATCCAGCTGTGGACATGGATAGACTTTTATTTATTCTATTATCATCTAGAGAACAAGATACTTTGTGTCATAATTAATGTCACGTATGACTGGAATCATCTATTTTCATCTCTACAGTTGTTATGAATTTAATCTTTCTTAAGGTTAAAAATACTTCTGTTTGCAGCTTTTCTGTACTGAAAGAGGACTTTTGAAAAAGTGACTTTTACCTAAATTAAAGAGTTTGTTGTCCTTACTGTGTCCTTACATCTCTTCACTCTTGTTCTCATCATACCTGAGTAAATTCAGTTTCCCATAGGCATGAAAAGTATTAATGAGTTGGCTGTAGCACAGCCAGGCAATTGCATTCTCTGAGTTCCTTTCTGTCTGGAAGAAACAGCAACTAAAGGCAGACTGCAAACTTGAATACAGGCTGAAGGTGTACAAAGTCAGGTTTTAATGGGAGAAGTATAAATTAAAATAAAATGCAATAATTTCTAAAATAAAAAATTACAATATGATGTTAAATATTATTTCTGAACACTCCCAGTGATTGAATCAACTTGACTCAGCAAAATTTTAGTGTCACAAGCAATCATTTGACACTGGCAAACAGGAGCTATTATGTCAGATCTATTTTTGAGGTGCTCATATCATAAAACTCAACTGTACCTCCATAAATGTTCTCTAAAGAAAATACCTGGGTAGGAAAATACTGAACAGACTTAATCCTGTCTGATTTTTTTCTGAATCCTGTTTATGCTGGGGATACACAAAATGTACTGCTTTACTAACTTTTACAAAATATTCAGTTTTAAATTCTGTCACAGCTAAAATGTGGTCAAATTTTGTGAGTAAATGTTTCTCTTCTTCCTTTAAATAAAAATGAATGGAAGAGGCCATGCCTGCAATGTACTGGATAGCCTTCAATTCTCTCTGAAGTTGAGAGAAGTCTAACTTTGAAGGAGTGGAGTCAGAATAGCTGAATATAAGCTCTGGAAGAACAGTCTAAGAAGATGATGGAGTGGACTTTAACCTTCATTAAAGTAGTGTTGTCCTTTACAGAGTCTTGGCTGAGATCAGTCCTGCAGACTAAGGGAAACACCACTCATGGTGGGATCTGCTTGACTAAAATTAAGTTGTCAACACTGGCAATAAAAGGCAAAAGGGCAAGAAAATATGCAGTTGCCAGGATTAAAAAGATTTAAGAAAGGTCTAGAAAAGCCCATGGAGTAGAGAGATGCCAAGATGAAGCCAAAATGTGCCCCAGTGTATCCTCCTATAATATGAGATAACAGGGCTCTGTAGTCTGACTAAATGTGTGCCTGAAGAAGCTGGACTTGCAAGACTTACATTCACACAG
>WEIU01017005.1:29306-55805 GCA_013389925.1 Aegithalos caudatus | reverse complement strand
GCCCAGGATAGTAGGGTAGACAGAACCAGTATAATATATTTAACAATTATGGATCATGCTGGGGAAAAAAAATTAATTAAGATACGATGGAGGCTTAAGGACACCAGCAAGAACTGTGAGTGCATGACACAAAATGCTCCTTACCTTGGCCCAAGTCACCGAAAGAATGGCACAATTTATATTTTCAGCACTAACAGATGCCAGTTGAGATTTTTGCTTATAAAAATTTTAGTTCACCCTAAGAGTAAAGTTAAACATAGAGAACTGAATTATGAAAGTCAAAAAAAGACCACAGAATGATAAACTTGTTTGCTCTGTGAAGTGCTCTGTAACAGATAAATAGGAGAATTTCTCTGTATCTATCAATGCCCTTCAAAGACCCCATAACAAAGAACCAGCCTAAACAATTTCCAGAAATTGGAATTTCCTTTTATCTGACTTGCCATCTGACTCCACAGAAATTCAGCCAGAATAAAAGTAGATTCTGATGTTTATATTGTGTGGTGTCTCTTTGAGTTCACTATGAATTAGTTCTCTTTTTTATTTTCCATGCAAGCTTAGATGGTAATGTGAAACATATTGAGGGTAAAACCATGAGCTGCACAAGCATAGGAGCTATCTAGAAGCTTGGAGCCCAGAATGAAAATCAAGTTCAGTGCATTGTATATAGTTTCTTTGATTTATTTGGACTCAATTGTTGTTATTGTTAGTATTACTTTTCTGAAAGTTTAACTGCATGCTTGTTATTGCAGAAAATATAAATTGAATATTAAGCAGAGATGTGACACTGATAATGCATTTCCTAATTAATTCCTGATGTTATGTTGTTTTGGTATTTGAAATAGTCATTACTTTTATGTCTTTGGAAAAGACATACCTCAGCAATACTACAGATAAGGAACTAATGTTGTGTTTTTCTGGCAATAACCATCAAATTTTCCATGGATGCTTGCTGAAAATTGCAACATTGTGTATTCTGGCATCTAATTCACGAGGCTACTGTTTTTAAAATGCCAAATTACAGAAATGTGGAGGCAAAAATTGCATTAATCATCTATTTATAGAAACATTAACAGATAATTAGTTGGAAATAGGGAATTTTTTTGGACCTGAATGGTAGAAAGAAGAGTCTAGATTCTTCTGTGCTGGAATAAGGGAGTTTGGAAACAAACTGGGAGACAGAACCAGTAGTTGAGGATGAAATGAAGGAGATGAAGGCGAGAGAGAAGGACTGGAGAAGGAATTTCTCAGAGCAAAGCTGGAAGGCAGATAGCTGGAATAGTAGAAAATGACTGGGAGTTTTGGCATTCTTCTTCAGTCAGCCCTTCCACAGGATGGTCCCAATAAAGCCCCTCCTGATGATCAACAAGAGGTGGATTTCCAACAGGAGATCTCCAGCCAAACAAAATCTCCCTCAAACTGTCAATCTGTCACAGGCTAAAAGTCACAGGTGTGTTCCAGAGTGATCCTCAGGATGCATCTTGTTCATTTTGTGTCAAAATGCAGTCTGAGCCCTTTTAATTCACCAGGACATTTCTGCCTTCAGGTTTTGAAGACACTGCGTGAAAACAGCAATTGCTTTGGATTTGTTTCCTCAGGCACTGCTGGGCACAGAGATATCTGAAAGGAGACTTTTTTTTTGTGATCTTGTCAGAGATAGATCCTTGAGTCCGCTCACCCTCCTTTCCACCTTCCTTTTCAGCTGGCCCTGATCTAAGAGTGGGGAGCTTGTGGAATGTGGCAACCAAATGCACATAGAGCATATGCAAAGTCAACTAATTCCTCAGTGTAACATCCCTGAAAAAACTGTAATAATCTCTGTACCAGTAAATATTTTAGATCAAATCCTGGCCTTGCTGAAAAGACAAAATCCCTTGTGAATTAATGAAAACAGAATTTTTCATCCTTGTGTTCTCTTATGGGTGCATTATATATAGAGAATTAATTAACTGCCATAGAGTTCAGAGTAGGTCGTAATGTGATTTGAGTTAAAATTGTTGAAAGGGAAAGGAATTCTTCCCTTTTTTTCCCCCCTCATATTTTTAACTAATATGGCAACTTAATAAGCCAGATCATTTTGATTTAAGAAAATAATCTGCTTTAAATAGCAGCTCATCTCATATTTTAGTAACAAATGGTGTAATTTACCATCTGAAGACACTAAAAATACACTGCAAAGTCTAGCAAATGGAATGACCCAAACCTCCAGAAGTCTGGAAACTGTTGTTAGCATGAAAAACTGTATTTGTGAAAGTATTTTTTCATACTTGTCTGGAGTTTTAGTAAATGTAATACTCATTTGTGGAACAATAAAATTTTTTGTTAATAATTTGTATTAAATTGAAACAATGTGTACTTAAAAAACCTTGCTGACTCAGTCACTAAGAAATACAGCCATCCATTTTCAAAAAGTTTGCATGTCAGTAATACTTGGAGTTTAAAGTTTGGAAACTGTTTTGAGTGTCTCATCTGCAATGCCACTCTTTGCTAACAGTTTGGCTCTTTTTCACTGTAGCAGATCTGCTCAGGGTGAAGAACTGATTGGCACTGATTTACATTACCTATAATAAACGTGAAGCAAGGGGGTGCTGAATGTGAACAGCTTTGAGCAGAATCATATCAATCAACTTGAAAACCAAGTAGGATGAAATGGATGGAAACTTTTGTTACTATGTGCAGCACATTTTGCCATTTCATTGTAGTTAGCTGTACATCCTTTTTCACTTTTCTTTGAAAAACTTGGTATAAAATACAAATAAAGGCTATCTCTGATTTAAAAAATAAGGCCTTGAAACAGAATAATTAAAAGACACCTGAGAACATAAAAGAGTAAAAAGGAAAGTTGTCAGGGTAGATCAAACGTTGTTGCATTTTGCTTCATGTAAAAGATCTGTATCCTGTTCAGTGGGAGCTGCTGTCTTTCAAGTTATAGCCTGCTGTTATCCTATCCACAGGCAAACATTAATAATGCATAATCTCTTCCTATTAATAGCACTTGCTAGCTTGCTATCTCATTGACCTATAATGATATTTACATATATTTCTCCATAATTTGTAAGTGAATATCAAACAACTGAGAAAAGTGAATACCTCAAGAAGAGCTGTACATCTGACTTGAAAGACACAATCATTTGCTTCTGCCATATCATCATCTCCCATGCTTTAAAATCTGCTTCAGAAGGGTTTTTTTCTTCCACAGAAATGCAATGATAACATTGACAGCAAAAAATAGGAATTCTGGCAATATGTTCTTGGCTCACCTTTTCTGTATCTTTTAAAAACAATAAAATCTTGCAGTAGAAACATAAACAGTGTTAGTCACCTTCTTTGCATATGCTGTTAGAGTTGAATAATTTCAGACAAGAACAGAAGATATTCTAAATCTGTCAGAGGAATGAAGGCTGAGCTGTCAAAACTGAATGACATGACAGCTGTGAAGTTCAGTAAGCACCATGAAAATAAACTGTTCTCAGGGAGTAGTACTAAGTATTGTTTCCAGAAATTAGTACTATTAAACTACACCAATATACCAATCTAAATTCTTTTAGGTCTTGAATAAAATGAGACTCTAGAATAAATCAAAATAATACTAACAGAACTGAAACTGATGTCACCACAAACAAAGCTGCCTGCATTTCTTAGAAACTGCAGAGACTAGCGAAAGCTGGGGACAAGAAGCACAGTTTCTTGGAAATGGCAACAGTAAAACAGCTACAGCCAAGAGTCAGATTTGGTAAACTATCAGAAAAGGGACTCTGCTCTGCCCCCTGATTTTCTTTGCAAACGGGATTGCAGGGTAATGGATCAAAGTGTCTGTTGCACTGTAGCTTCACTCAACCAGAAACATGAAGAGCACTTCTATGCCAGTACAAGTCCTGAATACTGCAGAGCCAAGAGCTGCTTTTTAGCCTGAGAACTTCCAAAAGCTTTTCAGGAGCAAGGCTGGCTGCAGCAAAACATGCCTTCTTGTGTGTGGAGCAGTGTGTATCCAGCTGTGTGATCAATCTCAGACTGCAGTTTGGTAAGTTAAAGTATGGAAAGGACACCAATTTTTCTGGGCATCCAGACAGCTTTACTACACTAAAGTATTGCACTAGTCAATAAGTGAACACAGAGGAATGATGGAAGGAAGCAACACTTTCTTCAGCACACACTTGCCTCTCATATCAGAAGAGACAAGCCCATTTTTGTTCACTTCTGTACATCTTAGGCTTCCACACTTTTTTCACCACAACTTTAAACATTATACACATTTTAAGCATTTTCACCTAGAGGGTTAAAAAATGTTTTCACTTTTCAGCTGTAACTCTATTAGCATGTACAAGTTGTTTTGATAGCCCTGAAGAATGAATTCTGGTCATCTCCAGAACAGGTACAGCACAGTCAGAAATGCCACATTGTTTTTCCACATTGCTGTACCAATAAGTTTCAGCTGCTGTTCAGACAGAGTACTTCTAGGAACAAAAGGACAGTTTAATCTCTATGTTCATTCAGTTTTTGGCCTCTGTAAAGAGACTGCCAAAAAAGTTGCCAATTAGTGCTAATTGTGGAGCAGGTTTTTGTGATGTGCGATGTGCGATGTGCATCCTTCTCCACTGAAAATTGGATTACAACCATCAAACTCATTTCCTATGCCGCTGATATATTTTATTTAGGTCATCAGCATTTCTGCCGTTAGCCTTTTTAAAAGTAGTGCCTGATCAGACACAAAGAGAACAGAGGTTGAAAGCTCGTCATTGTATCCAATTCTGTTTTCTCTCAGTGTATTAGATGCATTTGTGGAGGTTATGTTGAATTTTCTTAACCACAATACACAAAACCAAAACAAGATTTCAAGAGTCTTTCGGTTCTCATGTGGTTATGTAATAATACATTCATATAAAGGATTTCCATTTTTAGACATCAAGCCCCTGACAGATGTTTTTGGATCTAGTTGCATTTAGTTAGTCTTCATTATTATGGCACACTTTGATCTGGAGAATTCCTTGCCCGTGATCAAATGTAAAATGAATTTAGATTCATTCCCTTTCATCTCATGTGAGCAAGACGTGTGAACCATTTACTTAGCCCTGCGACTCTGTATGATGAGTATTGTCTTTTTCACTGGTTCCTGGTGAGATTTTTTTCTTTTTCTGGTAGATGAACCAGCTCCTTTATATGATCTTACAAAAGACACAGGCAGAATGTCACTTCACATTTGTCAAGAGCAAGCCCCACAATCTCTTTAACAAATGATGTTTCACAATGTCTTGCAGGAGATTTTTACAAACCGATATTAANAAAAAAAAAAAAAAAGATAGCAATTAAGGCATCAAAACTGTCTTTGGAAAATCTGAAAAGTTTTACTCAACCTTAGAGAGGTAGATATTATGAGGGCTAACACTTCAAAAGACCCCTTAAGTCATCTCCTTATAACTAAGCATTGTACTAATCAGACAAGAAAGTTTGCCCTTGTTTAGAAGTCTTTGCTGCCACTATTAAGGCTCCACAGAGTATGCTGAAAGAGTTTTTCAGTAATATTAGTTTATTTGTTTTCACAGGTTTGCACTATGTCATTATCATAGCTGTGTACATTTCCTATACCTAAATGTTGCTATTACAAGGAATATGGAAAAGGCAAACAGGTGAAACAAAAGTATTTTTCCCCTCACACTTTTACCATCAGTAGTTTAAAATTAAGTTTTTTTATATGCATTGGACACTATAGGTCAGCCATTTAAATTGTGAACTCTCAATTTGCCCATAATATTATTTTTAACCAATTAAAAAAAAACTAATGCTCATAGAAGCTTTGTAGAAAATGTTCTTATATATTTATTTTTGTACATATGATTTTGTAACCCATTTATTTGCAAACTATTTTACAACTGACACTTGTGCCTTAGGCCAACAATTTTAAAAGTGAGATACTATCATGGACTAAAATCCTCCAAGCATTTAAGTGTACACATAATTCAGTGATTTAAAGAGCCCCCTACACAGCAAAAGGGGTGCATGCACGGCGTTCGCAGGGGAGATACCATATAGACAGAACAGGATAGTTTTAAATATGTGGCCCTAGGGGCTATAAGCAGTTCAGCTTCAGCTGAGATTGATTTCAGTAGCCCAAGCTGAGCCTGGCACTCCTTGACACCTGTCATTGTGAATTTCTGAAGGGGGTTTGGTGATATTTTGTGTTTGTCTTGCTTAAAAGGTCCTCAGCTTCCTTCAGCATGGGGTGTCAGCCCAGTTCTCAGCTCTGGAAATCAGCATCTCTGCCAAACATGTGGAGTGTCAATGGCAAGAGTAAAGGCCCCCACATCTGCTCATCCCCAGGCACCCTCATACCCCTGCTTCATGCTCAAAAGGTGGATGACTCCCCATTTGAGCTGAAACTCTTCAAGGGAGTTTTAGATTACCCTCGACTGTTGGAACTGTATTTTGCACTTCTGGGATTGAGCTATGGCAATATGCCAAATGTCAGTACCAAAATGGAATATAAATTCAACTTTAAGATTTTTTTCCCAAATTATTAACCCTTAATTTAGAAGTATCAAATAAAAAAGATGGCTTTCTTCATAACAGCAGCTGTTATTTAGTTGAACATCTGTATGATGTTTTAGCTTTAATCTCAACCTGTGTTTATGATGTCTTTGCTTCTTTTTAGTGTCAGCTTAGTGTATTTGAAATACTTCTTCAAGGAAAGGTACTCTAATGTGACATTATATTGTAGGTTAGGAAGGAGAAGTAAAGTTTATTAAATTCTTGAAAAGGTCAGTGAAATCAATAATTGCTGAATTGACCCAATAGAAAAAGCCTGTGGAAGGCTAACTTCATCTTTTCTGCCCCTTTATATCTGTGTGGGGTCTGCTGCTGGAAGAACAGAGAAATTGCTGGACAGTCTTTTAGAGTAAAGAAATTTAAAAATAAGTTGTCTGGACTGCACAAGCAGAGGCCAAGGGTGCATTGTAAGGGTGGAGAAGCAGTTTCTGTAAATACATTACTAAATAGCACAAGGTGAGTTTTGTTTCACAAGTAGAAAGATAAAAATATTATAAGCTCTCTGTTTTGGTCCTTTTTGTTGATCAGAAAGTGCGAACAAACTTTCAACCTGAGTTAAAAGAGATAGTAAATATGGAGAATTCTGTACATTTTTGAAATTCTGGTTTTTTTTCAAAATAGATGGCTAAAAATACAACCTGAGGGAGCTGATAAAAATCACCATTTTGTCTGATACAATCCCAGAAAGTTCCCACAGCATATTTTTGTTGCTGAGTTTACATGGAAATGTATCAAGTCATGATAGCTGAGTCTCTTGAAAATGCATGAGATTCCAGTACCTGTCCAAGGCAAAGCTGTATATTCTCTTTCTTACTACTTTATAAAACTTCTGTTTTGGCAGGAATTCAATTCAGAGCCTTTCTTCCCAAGCTAAAGTTTCAGCAGCACACATTATATATAGGGCAATGTGCAACTATCACTAAAAGCAATACTTAAATGTAAAAGAATAAAAAGATAAGTGTGGTATGTATGACTTGAAGCGTATTGGCACATGGTTGAAATAGCTTTCATAGGCTCTTTTTACTTAAGTTATGTGAGCTGGTAAAATCTTAATGTAAAACCACCTTAATCTTATCACTGCCTTTTTAGCCATTTTCTGTTGGAATGAAAATTCCACATGTCAAACACATTCCATCAATTCTGCTTGTTTTCTGATTGGCGGAAAAGCCTGATTTTTTTCCAAATGTTTTCTGTCTCTAAGGTGTTGTTTACAAGTAATTAATATTAACATTAATATTAATTTTGGGTAATTGATTAATGCCTCTGGATGGCATTAATCCATCCAAAAGTAAAGAGGCTGATGTTAGAAGAGTTTTTTCACACGCGGTATTTGTAAGCCACATTGTGTTGAACATTACATCAGGCACTTTGAATTCCCAAATGTTGCAGTTCTGGGATAATAGGAAGGCAGGGAATTTCAGTCTCAAACTGAAATGTTCCAGTCTTCAAGAAATATTTCTGGCCCAAATTTTCTCAAATAAATCACAACCTTTCTGGCTTGCACACAATTCCGTATGTTATGGCCAAAAAATGTAATGCCACTTGAAATCATTTAAATGTCATGCATGCTTTTGCAGCACACATACAGAATAAATTGAAACAATCTGAAAATTAGCTCCTGAAATGGTGGATATGCCTGCTGCCTGCTATATCTTATTGCTTAGGAAACTGATAGGAAATTTTTACAGTCAAATTAATGGTCCAAAAGATCAATCATTTAAATTAAAAATGAATTCTGCATTTTGAATAGCATTACATCTTGGAGAAATGAATACACAAAGGCTACTTTGCAGCTGTGGAAAAGACTGCAAATGGTTTTGTTCTGCCAGCAACTGTCAGCCAGAAAGGGCATGCAATGTTACGGGTTCTTGTTCTGTATGGCCATGGTGAAATTTTTTGTGCATAACAATAAAGCGTTATGCTTGTAGACAAATTTCATTCAAAATAGTAGGGCCCACAGAGGGCCCATAGTTTTATCTCATAAAGGGGGATAACAAGAACTGTGGGGCAGGCAGACAAGGAGCCTTTTGGTGCTCATGAGCATGTTGGAATTAGTTCACTATTTTCTTTCAGTTGCAGGATGTTGGGATTTCCCCTTCCTTGCATTTTGCAGGGAAGAAGGAAGTTCAGTGACTGTCAGATGTTATCATCTTAAGCAAGGAGACCCCCAGAGAGCATGAGGGCTGTTGTGTTGAGTGTAGAAACAGAGTTGTGTGCAGTTTCTTCAGAGATACCTGCAAGAGGCAGTGTTAAAGGCCTCTTGGGGATCCTGCTAAACTTTAAGAGAGAGTTGTAGCAGGCCGGCATCTTATATTTCTATGTTATAAATCTTTAACAGCAAACTTCTGTTCCCAAAGGACGGGGTGATGTGTCAGTTACGACCAGTGAGTAATCGTCCGAGGGCATCAGCCATCCATGCGTCCACTGTGCACTGTAGGGATCCAAGGGGAAGTTTAGGGTCTTGCTCAGTGTTGGTATTGAACTAATTTCTACCCAGGAGAAGCTACTGGAGAGTTTGAATTCTTCCAAAGAGGACATCTCAGAGAAATCTCAAAATTCATACAAACAGTATGCACAACTAGACCTGCCTTTTACTTAGAATTACAGCTAGACAATCTTTCACTTCTCCTGTCAGTTGACTTGGGAGAGCTTGCCTTTTAGAAGAAACATAAATCAGACTGGGGAGGAACACATGTAAATTGATTAAATTCTCTGACACACGTTTTTGCATATCTTTTTTATGTTACTGTGTAATCTCAGCAGCCATTCTTCCGAATCTCACCAAGAAGGCCCTATGGAGGAAGGCCTAGGTCTGGTTTCACCTGTGATTTATGTATGTATGTATGTATGTATGTATGTATGTATGTAGTCATGCATAAAACTTTTCCTGGTTGGGCTATTTTAAATGGGTTATAGTAAGCAGGTTCTCTAAAGTCACCTGTGAAGATTGGTTCATTGGTTGTCAGTGCCTGCACGTAGGAAAAATTAAGGAAATTCTTTTGTCTGTTTATTCGATGTACAAATCTAACAATATCAGCTTCTGACACAATTTCCAGAATTACTCTTTTTTTCATAAAAATTAGAGAGTGAATTAAATGAATACAAACATCTTCAGTATGGCAACTTCCTGAACTTATTCGCTGTTCCTGGTTTCTGCTGCCAACATTGCCAGGACAAGATATCTCTTAAGTGCTGTTGGAGTGGGACCACTACTTTCCATTCGATATAGTATTATTTGGCTATTCCATTTCATTTTTCTGCTGCTACAATGTGGGAAGCGTGATCTCTCTTATATGGATGCCTCATGACAAGGAGGGGAAAAATGAACATGTGCCAGTGTCTCCTTTTCAGTCACTTAAAATAATGGTGTAGAAAAGGTGTGACAAGGTATCTCATGTTTACTGTTCATACTATTGCTGTTAGAAAAACTTGGAAATTCTACCAGAGTTCCAAGTATTTTCCAAAAGTTTTAGTCTCCAGCATTTCAGTCCTCAGATTTTTAGAGTCTCTTAAGGTTTCCCCTTTCCTAATGGAAGCAGCTACTCAGAAAAAGTTACAGCTACTCGGAGAAGAGAAGGCTTTGGGGGTGACCTAATTGCAGCCTTCCAGTACTTGAAGGGAGGCCACAAGAAAGAGGGAGAGAGATTATTTACAAGAGCAACTTGTGACAGGACAAGGGGCCAATGGCTTCAAACTGAAAGATAGTAGGTTTAGGTTAGTCATTAGGGGAGAATTCTTTACCTTGAGGGTGGTGAGGCACAGATTGCACAGAGCAGCTGTGGATGCCCCACACCTGGAAGTGTTCAAGGCCAGGCTGGAGGGAGCTCGGAGCAACCTGGTTCACTGAAGGATAGTCCTGCCCATGGCAGGGGGATTGGAACTAGCTGATCTTTAAAGTCCCTTCCAAACCAAGCCATTATATGATTTTATGATAACAGAATTCAGACAGTGGTACTTCAGAACTGGAAATTCATATTTGTTCTGAAAGTCAATAAATAAAACACAAAATCCCACGGTCTGATAACTGAAGAATACTCCTTTTACATATGCCAATTTCTAGGCAAACTGAAACACATTGTTATTCAGGAAAGAAGAAGAAAACAGTACATTATGATCCCCCTGTGTGTCTAGAAAGCATGACAATTTGACTAGTCTTGGGTATTTTTCAACAGAAACATTTCAGAATTAAAATAACTGTCCTGCTACTGTTTTTATCTTCCACATTTGGAAAAAGTAACTGACTTTGTATCCATCATACTGGGACACAGAATTACAACCGTAAAAATCAGGGGTTTGGATCTCACTGAAGCACATTCCTCCCCATCATGCACGCCCTACGTAACCTGTAGTGCATTGAAAGAGGGGTGTGAAAATGGTCTTGCTCAGGCTGGAAGTACAAACTAATATATCTCTCTAATGAATGTAAAGACACATACCTCAGCCCCTCTTCACTTTAACACCATTTCTGAGATCCATGCACGCTGTGGTAAGTGATATAATAAGGTGTTGATGATTTAGCTAAAGACATTTGTGGGAAAGGTATGTTCCTCTTATGTTCAAACAAAGTCTCCAACTATGTGAACAGTGTTTTCCTGCAGGCCACATAGCATACAAATGGTAAGGCTTCAAAATGGAAGTTTAAATTAAGTTTGAAGTTCTGGACAAAGATCAAATGCAAAAGCATGATGCATTTTAAGTGTAAAACTTTGAACTGACAGTTTAAAATGTGAAGTCCTCATATCTAGACACATTCCATGGCTCTGCTACAGGTTTCTTGAGTGAAGCTAAGCAATTCATTTAAATCATGAAGTGTTACAGTGTTTTGATCTCTGAAATAAGGATAATGACTCCTGTTCATCAGGAAGGTTATGATGATTAATATTTCACTGAATCATTTTGGAATATCTAGATGGAACTTGATACATAAATATGCAGTGATTACTGTTGTAAGTGGGTAATTTTTTTACTCTCAGGATATGCTACACTTAAGTTAGATGCTGTTTTATACCTTACCTCTCTTCCTGACTATATTGGACTGCAAACTCTATCTACCTTAACAAGGAAGTTTGAAGGCATGCCATTCAGTTGTTATCAGAAGTTTAAAAGAAAAATTCTTTCAGCTGTTAAAGAAATTGAGCAGGAATATTTGGCACTTGGCTTTTCTAGAATGCATGTGCACTAACTGCCACCATGAACTGCTGCTTTATTAAAGATAGTTTAAGATCCAGACTCAGTTATCTTTTTCATAAAGAAGTATATTTCCTTATAAGAGAAAACAAGAGTGGGGGTTTTTTGGCTTGTATTAAAAAGCTGTTTCTACATCACAAGCTAGAACAATATAAGTTTAGCTATAATAACTTTAATAATTAACTAGCATGGTCTTTTTTTCCTGCATATATCCTACATCTACTCTGTTGCTTTGGTGAGGCCTTAGCAGAGGAAGGTCAGTCCCAGCAGTCAGACTGATATACAAAGCTTTTCAGTGTCTTGCTCTTGACAGATCAAATCAGTCTTTTGGTTTGTGAAGATGAAAAAGGAGATAGGTCTGACTTTTATGTCCTTTCATAAGAAGTGGAAAAGAACCAGCTAGCACAAGTTTAAGAAAAAAGTACAAGCAGACATGACTTTTTTTGTCATTTTCCCTAGAGCTTCTGTCAGTCTGAAGTTCCAAAGTATCAAATATTTATTTACTTACTTCCTAGTAATGTGCATAGCTGTGGTAGGTAGACTCTCTATGATTACTTAGTATTGAGACTGTACAAGGTAAACTTCGCAGGAACCTGTTGTCATTATTCTTAACTTTACCAGACTTTGGGCTGATTATATTTGAAAAATTTAAAATTAAACATTGAATCCATCTCTGATACTTTGATTATGCAAACAATAAGTTGTTTTGCACCTGCTGAGGAAGTGCTGCTTACCTAAAAGAAACTTTCTTGGAACAAATAAATTTGATATATCATAGTGGATTGGCCTTTGCATTCTCCCAGATTTTGGCAAATTAGAAACTTCTGAAAATTCAGACTGCACTAGACTTCCACAGTACACAAGCTAGATCCTTTACAGGCTTTTGCCAAATGGAATTTACTTTATATCTTTGCAGCTTCTGTGCTAATTAAATTGCAAGTACACCATCCTCTCTTTTCCTAAAAGGATACTAGATAACTCCTTCTAGAATTTGGTTTACGAACAATGCAAAATAAGCTTGAAAAAGCTTTTTTGCTCTAAGTAATTTTATGTCTTACACGTTTTTTTGTGTCAATACAAAATGACAACAAATAGATCTTTTAAAATAAGAGATATGCTTCAGTAATCAAGTTTTAGCAGCTTTGGAAGTACATTTTAAGCAAGTGTAAAGTTATGTTCTGGTGTGTTTTCAGGACACTTTCTTTCTTCTTGATGGTGTATTATTTTACAGAAGCGTAAAAGAAGCGACAGGTTATTGTGTACGTAATCATGGCTAATTTTTAACTTCAAACACTCCTCTGTGATCTTAAAAGCTTTTCATTTGTTCATAGGCACAGGTTTGTACAAGCCCTGTGCAACATCTGTACGCTGTTTTAATAAATAGCTACAGTGATGGGTCTTGCTCCCAAAAAAGTTTAAATAGATCTGAAAAGTAGTTTAAGCTTTTACATGAATGAGCATCATCAAAATGTTCCCACTTTAAATTGCAAGGTGCTATGGTTTCACAGAAAAATGCATCCCCAAATCCTGATGAGATTGGTAAGTTTCAAGGTAAACAGAATCTCAGATGTGGTCAGTAGAACTGGGAGTATCTGGGAACTTGGAAGTCTAAGCCCCTTATGCACACTGGTGCACTTGATGAATTTTGTGCTCAAATACTTAGCTGATATTTCAATGATATTCAGTCAGTAGTAGAGTTAATTTTTAAACAATGATCAAAATTTACTGCTTCAGTGAAACTATACCTACTTATGTAAACTGGTAAATTTGATACTAATTCTGTTCAAGCAAAAACACATTATCACTCCAAAAAACATGTGAGTATTTTTAGGATTCTTTCCCACTTAATTGAATCCCACAATCCATGATGTTAGTTGTAGGACTGGTGCTCCTGTGCCAGGAGCAGCACTGAGCCCATAAAATTTCTTTTTGTGTGGTTTCTCTTGTGGATCTGTCCCACTACCCAAAGCACAGAGCAAGGGGTAAGGCTTACAGTAATACTTATTTATAGCTCCTCTTGCTCTGTGAGAGAGCAAGCAGAGAGTGAAAGGGGATACATCTGTCCAGTCTGGTGTTTGTAACCTTTAGAGAAGGCAAAAAGTGAGCACAGGCTGGGCTACCGAGAGAGAGACACAGTGCCAGTGTCCAACAGACCACCTGAAATGAGGTGGGGACTCCTTGCAGTCCACCCCCACTGCCCAATGTCACTTGATGTTTCACATTCAATCTGTCTTGCTTTTGCATTGGTTAATGGATGACAGTTTTTGATAAAATGTTTAATTTCCAAGTTTTATCTTTCATTGCCTCCTATCAAAGTGCTTTTTGGCACATCCCAAAATGATCAGTCTTGACTTGCAGGTCAGATTTTGATACAGATGAGCCACTACCAAAGGTACAACAACTAAAATAATCCCTTTCCCTGCACTAAAAAGGCTAGGCAAAACCAGAAATTAATAAAGCAGCTGTTTATGGTCTATTTTATATGTTAAAGCTCTATTGATTGATTGAAAGTCTATCATTTAAAAAACCTAGCATTGATGTAGGAAAATATATTTATTCACTCTACATGAAGATAATCTCATTGATATTTCTTCCTAGATGCTGAGACAAATCTGCTGTCACTGCTCTAGAAGGGGTGTAAAGTATCTGAGAGAACTGTAAGCATGTTCTTTAGCAGTACTATGAGTCATGATGCTATGCACCAACCTAAAACTCACTTGATTAAACAACCTTACCCCTTCTGGCAGGATCTCAGGGCTGTTGCTCACTGTCACTGCTTTTAGTTGGCATTATGGCTTACTGTCTGTCACGCCTTTCTGTGCACCCAGAGGAACATGCCATACTGCAATCCTTCTGGCTGCTGCTCTTTTTGGTGGCACCAGACTGCAGATCCCCCAGCATGAGTGTTTTCCCCTTCCATTTTTCTGTATACAGAAGGATATTTGAGAGGAGAACAAAGTCCTTCAGTTTGGCATAACTGTTGGAATTAACTGCTCTCAGCAGAGACAGTTGCTTGTCACTCCTCTATCTTGATATCTAAAGAGAGAACTTGCAAAGTACCAGCAGGAGGTTTTCAGGGCAAAAATAACTCTGAGCATTTTCTTCAATGAATGCTCACTTCTCCTTCACTTTGCACAAAGGATTTCACCACAAGAGACTTACCTTTCTGCAAATTTCCCTGTAGCAAATCAAGGAAGTTCCAAAAGAGAAAAAAAGTGCACACATTGATTTCAAGTATAGGAGAATTTGGAAAGAAACATTTACTGCATTCAGCCTGTTCTGTCTTCTAAGGGCGAGAACAGCATCCTGCCATCCTGCCCAGCCTCCTGCCCTCTTGTCACTGGCCATGAATGGCCAGTGGCTCTGTGCCTGATTTTCGCCTGCACCCTGATGCCAATCCACCTTACCAGCCTTCTGTCAGGTCACTGGGGTAACTGCTGATCCCTCTAATCTCCTGCCAGGCTATTTTGTTGGCAGGAACCCATGTTGGATACATGACATTTGGTTTACTTTTAGACTGCTCATAAAAGGACACTGCTTTCCAATTCTCTAATTTTAGGACTTTTCTGTTTCATTCAAATTTGAAGCTTTCTGCTGCGACCTCCATTTTTAGAACACCCACTTATATAGCAAGTACATTAATTGAGGTCCAGAGTATTTAATACAATAATGCTACCTAGGAAATACTCTTGTATTCTCAAAATTTCACATTATTTATTTTTTCATAAAGTTTTTTGCTTTATTTTGTATTTTGATGTGTTACACAAGTCTAAACCCATCAAGATGTATAAAAATGGATATACATGCATATATATATGGATATATAAATGAGTATGCAAATGGAAATATAAAAAAGTGTTGATTGCAATTTGCCAGTGTATAGGCAGAGGCATTTTCAGAAACTGGAAGATTTTATAACAGAAAACGGAAAGCTGCAGGGAATAAGCTAAGCAAAGCTGAAACAACATGATCCATAACACTATACTGCTATGTGTAGGATAAAGTTTTTAATGATAATTATTATATCATAATATAGTGTGGTATACTGTAAGAGATAGTATGAAAGATCTTCCTAATATATACAGGTTTAGTAGTTCAAGGATCTATCTGCTGCCCTGTAGATTATTTTCCCATGGTTACAGAGATCACATTCTAGCTGTTTTATTGCTTTTATTGCTAGAAGGAATGACCCAAGTGAGGTAGATTTCTGATTGTCTAACAGTCCATCACAGTCAGTCTTGGCAGCTAATAGTTTCCACCTCTAAGACACTGTAATAAGGTTACAGATGATTATATTTAAGTGCTCCTCTGAGAGGTATCAGATATCTGTCTGTAAATGAAAATTATATTAGACAAAGGCTGCTGAGCTCACTAGGCAGGTATGGTGAAATTCACAGAAAGGCTTAGTCCTGGATGTTCTCTAAATGTGGAAGGAGATAATTAATTGGAATAAGATGCAGGAATAATAGTAGTATTATGCAAGCAACACAGTTTAGTTTCTACTTCCAGATAAATAAGTGCATATTCCTGAGTCTTTTAGTATACCTGAAATATTATATGATTCATTATTGAGTGAAGACAAGGGAATGTTGTTAGGGCATTCACTAATGGAAGTTATCTGTGTCCAAGCAGAGTGCTAAAATCTCTGGAAAACGTTTCCATATATTATCAAAAATTATATTTTGGCAAATAGAGAGCATAATTCTCCATAGTATGCTTTTGAGAAAACTGGATGTAAAATGTTTCAAAAATCAGAATGACTGTAACTAAGAGCCATGATTTACGAGTAAAAGAAAATCAAATACTAAACGTAGTGTACAGCCTTGAGTCAAATGTTAGAATAATGTGTGTGTACTTGTTAAAAAAACAATAAGAGTACGTTTATCAGCAATATCTTTTAGAAACTGAAGTTTAAAGGTAATTCATTACTGAAAACAAAATTATATTTTTGGAAAAAATAGAGAGGACTCATATAGGTATATCTATTGTATTTTTTAAATCTTTTTATTTGTATGTTCACTGAATAGATAAGTACATGAACTACAAGGAAGGAGAAACAAATCTAAATAAATACAAATATAAACAATAAAGTCATATAAGTAAAAAGATTGTTTAGAAAATGGTGATTTCAGAGCAGTTGACGTTACTTCATTGATGAAATATGATTGGATATTTTAAAATAAAAATTATCTTGTTTCAAGGCATGTAGCAAGAGGAGAGTTAACAGAGTGGTCATTCATGGCAATCTGAGAGCAGAGAAATTTGCAGGCACATATAGTGTGTACACACAGATCCACTAAATCTAATGAGAGAACGACCACAGGACAATGGTCAGTAGACAGCCTTTATACTAATTTTAAAGAGCAAATAATAGTTTGAATATTAGAAAAAACCTTAAGTAAAGTAGCTAAACAACACTGAAATGTATAGTGACAACTTTATGAATTTAAAGATTAATTGTATATTTTTGATCGACCATAGCTAGTTATGTTATTTCTGAAATAACTTACTGAAGCACAAGCTAAAGTGGAATTGTATTTTTCTCTGTTAAATTTTCTGATGAGGAGGATTTGTTTTTTATGAAAAGCCTGACTGATGCCACCACCTGCTAACTTGGGATCATTGTATCAGATGATTTCCTTCTACCACCTGCTGTATGGAATAGAGATGGAATCCAGCTGCTGTTTTGACATTCTGGTGACAAGATTGTAGCTGTTTCTGTAGCCTGAGTTTTAATCTAGGCATTTCCTCTGGAATATTCTGCTAATTTCAATTAGTTAAAAATTCTGAAATTATGAATTTTAAAAATTGGAACCTGGTGACTCTGGTTTTAAGAATGATGCTTTTCTTGCATAATACTATATTATGCAAGAAACTATAATTCAGTTTGGTTCCATACTACATCCAAATATTAAATTTACTTTAGATATTTTACTTTTTTTTACTCAAATTGAGCTTGGTTTGTATAGGGTTAATTACCAATAAGATGCCAAGCCATGGAAGATGGCATAGTATCTATAATAACATCTCATCCTGTATGAATTAGGGTGTAGATCTCCACACCTTCTAGAAACAGAAAGAGACAGCCATTCAGAAATTACCATAAGTACTATTTTTGCCTGAACAGTCTCAAAGGAATGCAAACATGACAGAGCCATGTGTAATTCCTCCCCGTGAGCCCTGATTTGATGGTGCCAGTTTTAAAGAATGGCTAATTTCTAGGTAACTCACTATATACTCTTATCTACAATTTCTTGCTTCATAGCAGTACTTTTCAGGAGGAAATATGCATGTGAGCCAAGTACACATATTCCCCTCAGAAATCTGACAACCACTTAAGTCTCTTTGAGGCCTCTAGGTTATTCTGTGCCTAGAAAACAGTCTTACAATTTTATTAAGTACCAAATAGAAGTGGTCATTATTGCCTCAAAGTGTAATGAGAGAGCTTATCTTTATGCATGTGTTTTCCACTATTAAAATTACAGTGGAACTGAGGGTTTCTCATCCTTTAGTAGTAAATGCATTATTGAGTACAGAGGTGTAATACTTCTCTGATTTAAGAAATGAAAATGCTTAAAAGAAGAGGGAATTAGACTTGGGAAGAAAAAAGAGGAAACAAAACTGTCTCGTTGACTCAAATTCAAAGTACTTCTGTTTAAATTACTGGTATTTAAATATTGTCCATCTTGTGACTCTCCAGGGTTTGAAATCAAATAACCAGATGATTTTATTTCAGTGTTTATGAAACAGGGTCTACAACACAACACCCTTTGCTTGGCAGGAAAGTCTTTGGCTTGTTAATAATAGTTATTTGGACTTTGCTAGTAAGATTAAACTTCCTGTCCTAGGTTACAGAAAACACACACATTTTATCTCAATACCGGTTTTAGACAAAAGTCTCAGTTTTGTACCTCTCACTGGCTGGAAGTCGCTTTATGGGTCTTACATAAAGGGAAAGAGTGGCATGTCAGGAAAGCATGCAAACCTACTAAATCAGTTTTTAAAGCACTGAAGAAAGCATCCTTGTACTGCCATATTGAATTCCCACAACTTACAAATGACGACCTGTCCATTCAGCTGTATGAACTTCAAATCTTGTATAGGACTGTTCAGAACCTCCTGTTCAGGACAGTAAGTACTCAAGACACATGTTTTAGGTTCTGCTTGGCACTATCTGAAGTTATTATCTATTTGTTCAGTGGGTGAACCAATTTTTTATTTTAGTTCCTTTGTTCAAACTTAATCTAAATATTTTTGTCCTCAAAATGTTTGACTAGAGGATATAAAAGTACTGGAAAAGCTTTCAGCTTGATGCCATTTCCTTCAAGTTCATGAAAAAGAAGTTTTGCCCAATAACTCTGACTTAGAGACCTCAAGAAGAATGATGTAGGATCCTTGCATTCACTTCTTTTTGGTATCTTCATGAGATATGAAGCCATGTGCCAGAAAGAAGATCTAACTGCTATACAGTATATATCTGTTATTCAGATCTTCTGATAGTGAACTGTTGAGTTTTTAGTGTATGAGGATCATGAAGAAAACAAGAAACAAGCATGCCCAGTTTAACTCAAACAGTTAACGGAAACACAAGATCAAATTTCCTTTGGAAGAAATAGAATTAAACATGGATTTTCTCCTGAATGAATTTTGTAACTGAAGGATAAATAAAACAACTCTCCTTAATTAGTTTTGTAAATCTGAAACTAAATTCAGATGAAATCATCTCCTGAACTTGTATTTATTTATCAGAATAACAATTTCTCTGTAATCTCCTTGTGTAGCTAGGGCATCACAACTTTCTGCAATGTCAGAATTTTCAATTTGGCTATCAGGAGATAACCTTTCTGAATTACTGAAGATGGAAACACAACAAAGCTCTTTACACACAGCTTTGCATTGCTTTGCCATGGAAGCCCTCATCTGTCCATTGTCTTCATGATCAGTTTGGTATTTTTCTTGTGAGTCTCCCAGCTGGGAAAAATAATGTCTGAAGGAAGATAAAAATATTCCATATCTGAGAAAAACCCAGAATGATGATGGCAGTTTCTGGTATGCTTATTCAGTGACTATCAGCTGGAAGAGAGCTGACAACTCTTCCAGAAGTTTCTTGCAAGACATGAAGCGTATACTCTCTCCAGGAAAGCCTGTTAGTACCATGATTTTCCTCTCCTTTTGTCTTCAGCAATTTCATAGTCAGAGTTATGAATCTGTGGTGTTCCCACATTTGTGTCATAGGACTGTAATGTCAGAACACTGAAATTAATGCAAAACAAGTTCACAGGTCCTTTTGAAACACAGGACTGGGATATGAGGATGTCTCATGTTGTGCTCAGTAATCTTTTCCATCATGCTATAGAACTACACCTAGCAGTGTTTGGAGTTCAGATATCTATGGATCTTCCTAGTCTTTGTGCAGTTCATCACATGGACATACATTTCAATGCAAATCTCTGGTTTTGAGGACTCTAATTCCTGCTAAAGCCAGCATTTCTAAATGGCACAGTGTACCACTAGGCAAACACTGATTTAGCACAATTAGGAATCATTTCACTTGCTATTAATAATTTGATGCCCAATTTTATGACTGCTGTTAGCATCTTGGAATGTTGAATTTATATTCTCTTGTAGATTAATTTTAGGTACTAACCAGAGTGGGACTCTGAAAAAGGCTGGTAGCTAGGACAGTGCTATGTGAGCCAAACTATCCCTGGCATAACTAACAGCGTTGATATGAGAGATGAATTGGACCCTATGTCCCTTTACTTTCTCTCCAGCAAGAGTAACAGCTGCAGTGTGCTTGTGTCTTAAAAAAAAAAAAAAAAAAAAAAAAAAAAAAAAAAAAAAAAAAGGAATGCTTTTTGGCAGAGTGCACATGTCTTTTGCTTCACACTACAGTAATTCTTATTTTTCTGAATCACTTGTATGAAATCACTTGTTGTCCTGGTTTTGAAAGGTATCTGCCAGCAAAAGCTGGAAGTNGAAGCAGTCCAGATGAATCCTTCTGGAGTAACAGACGCAGTTCTGTGGAGTAGAGATGATCCTGTAGAAAGTCCAGTGATGGTGAGATGGGTCCAGTCTTCCTCCAGAAATCCAGTGGGAAAAGAAGGTGATCTGCTGTTGCTGTCTCCCCTTTTTATCTAGGTAGGAATGCTTGGGTCCCTCCCAGCTGGGCGGAGCATCTCCCAATGGGATGATGTAATGTGTCAGGTCATTGGTGAGCATTAATGGCCCATTATCAGAAAATATCAGCTCTAAAACTCGTGCTTGGCCACCTCTTTGTTTTTGTTAAGTACCCTGCAATTAGTTTTCTAGCAACCTACCAGAAAAAAATTCCACTAACACAAAGAAAACAATGTCCAACCCCCAACACTTGTTCATGTCAGGTTAGATGTTTTGGTCTGTTTTTTTTTTTTGTTTTGTTTGTTTGTTTTTGTGCATGATTCTCTAGGAGTTAGTGGTGACCTACATTTGCCTCTCCTTGAAATTCTCCCATCCAATTCAATAGGTGCTCTGTATTGATGGAGCACAAAGAGTGAAATTTGGAGCAGGATTCCTGACCAAGGGCTAGCAGCAGGCACAAATCAGTCTGCTTCTGTCCTGGATCGCTGACCTCAGTACACACCCCCTTGTGTTGGAGGTTGGATATTGTTTCTTTTTGTGTTTGTCGAATTTTTTCTGTTAAGTTGCTAGGTAACTAATTGCAGGGTACTTAACCAAAATAAAAGGTGGCCAAGCACGAGTTTCAGAGCTGATATTTTCTGATAATGGGCCATTAATGCTCACCAATGACCTGACACATTACATCATCCCATTGGGAGATGCTCCGCCCAGCTGGGAGGGACCCAAGCATTCCTACCTAGATAAAAAGGGGAGACAGCAACAGCAGATCACCTTCTTTTCCCACTGGATTTCTGGAGGAAGACTGGACCCATCTCACCATCACTGGACTTTCTACAGGATCATCTCTACTCCACAGAACTGCGTCTGTTACTCCAGAAGGATTCATCTGGACTGCTTCTAACACCCTGACCAACAGGGTGTCAGGTCATGTCTCTGACTCTTTCAGGGTTTTCTGGGCTTTTTTGTTTGGTTTTTTTTTTCCATGTTTATTTTCTTTTCTGTACTACTACATTTGTATTTTTAATATTCCAATTAAAGGACTGTTATTCCTATTCCCAAAACTTTGCCTGAAAGCCCCTAATTGCAAAATTATAATAATTTGAGGGGAGGGGTTCACATTCTCTAGTCAAAGGGAACTTCCAGCTTTTGCAGGCCGACACCTGTCCTTTTGAAACCAGGACACCTTGGTACTTGCTTGCACAAGGCTTGGTGTAATACTTTGTAGCTGGCATATGCCTCTTGGCTTTCCCTCTCCAGGAATTTGTGATGATATCAAAGTGCTTGTCTTCACTTGTAACAGAAAAATTAATATTAATCAATCATAAGTTTCTTAAATTAGTAGTTACAACTGCCTGATATTTATCTGTTTGCTAATAATACTTTTTACCAACAATTTAGTATTCAATAGACAATGTTACAAAATGATTAATATAAAAGGATCTCAATAAAACCAAGTGAAGCAAGTTTAAATTACATGGTATGGTATTGAGCACCTTTCACTGTCTATGTAAACCTATATTTCACAGGATAAAACCTGACAATTTCACATTAAATAATATAAAAGTTAGGAAGTTTCTGTTACTTTTGATTAAGGAAATGTAAATTTACAGACATTAAGCTTAGAGTAAGTCACGACTGTTGAAAAACTACTATAGTGTGAATGCAGATAGTAGCAGAAATGTATACATACAGTGGGGAAAAAAATTAATTTTTTTTTCTGCAACACTATGTATCAAAATCACATGACTGGTCATGCAGGAACAGCCCAGCTGCCAACACACAGAGAATACCGACTGACCCAGCCAGACACCTCCCTCCAACAAGTCCTGTGGCTCACTGCAGATGGAATGGTGCAGGAGGCATGGTGGGGCACAGATGGGAAGGGCTGTGGGACAGGCAGTGAGCCAGGCCCACTGCAAGGCTCAGTGTCTGGACAAGGCCAGCCTGCTCCTCTGCTCCTGCAACAGTCCCTGGCCAGCAGGGACTTAGGCCACTCTTGTCCCTCTGCTGGACGTCAGGTGGCTCCATGGTGTGTATATTTATATATATATAGTATTAATACCTCAGGGTGAGTGTGAGATAAGTGGATGAATAAGAGAAGTGATTGCAAACTGGGCAGATTTGTGCAATGTGCTTAGTGTCCTGTTGAGAACAGTAAATTAGAGCCTGAGGGTCTGGTTTAAATTGCATTCCACGAGACAAAAAGATGCCAAGATGTAAAAATAAAGATGTAAAATATATATTTCATACAGTCTCCTTTTAAAAGTAAAATTAGTTCATCAGTCTTATTTTTTTAACAATTTCATTTACTTGTGAAATGTCTTTGCCTTTTCTGAATGACTGACATTTATAACTCTATTTTCCACTTTGTGATTTTCAGCCAAAACCACTTACAAAAGACCAATTAAATTTAAAAATGGAGCCAAAAACAGGTGAAAGTATTTAATAGCTAATCTGTGTTTCTAAGGAAGAAATTTATTAGTTTTTCAGTATTCATTTTTACAAACCCTACTGTTTTATCTGGTAAGCCTTATCTACTGCAGCATTTTAAGTGCAAAATAAAAATATTTGAGTAATCATGACCTAATTGCTATTTATTTTGTCTGTGAAATCCTAGAGAAACCCCAAGGAGGACAAGTGATTTCAGCAAGCAGAGACTATCCTTCTATTTCATTGACTTGCAAAGTAGCTGGTGCAACATACTTCAAACATAACAACTGAAAGAGATAGTGAAAACAATAAATACTGTAAATAGATGGATTTATTTCTCTAATGTAGGAGGCATTTTAAAGACAACTATTCAATAGCAAGCTTTAATGTCAATGAAGATTTAATGAAGTCAGAATACATTACATCTCTGAGGACTGCATTTGCAAATGTAAACCAGCATAGTTCTACTGTCTTAGCTGGAGCTTTACCAGTATATAACCTCTAGCCTTGAAAAATCTTACGAAATATTCTCAATTGTTTGTAGCTGAAGACTATTTTCTCCTGATTTTTCCCCTACATCTCTGTTCTTTCAATAGGATTTTCCTTTCCTTTTCCCTCTCCTCTTCAGTCTTTTTCTCCAATAACCTTTTTTTAAATTTTTGTTTCATAGAAAAACGTGGGCTGGGAGGAAACTCTGAAGGTCACCTAGGCCAATCTCCTGCTCAAAGCAGGACTAATTTAAAAGATAATTCACGTTGCTCAGGGCTTCCTGACCAGATGAGTTTTGAGTATATAGAAGGATGGAGACTGCACAACCTCTCTGTGTCCTTGTTTCCATACTTATCCTCCTTTTTTTTTNCTCCTTTTTTTTTTTTTTTTTTTTTAATTTAATTTTTAATATTTAATTATGGGGAGTTTTTTGCAGTTCTGCTTTGAATAACTTCTATGTTTCTTCATCTTCATTTCATCTTTTTGTCTGTCTCTACCCTTCTACCTCTAACACTTATAGCAAATATACTATTTCCATGATTTCTGGGTTTTCTGATGTACTTATATTTCTTTGTAAAAGAAATTTAACTCTTGTTTTGATATATAAGGTTATATTTGCTACTCACAACATTCAAACTGATGCCATATGAGTAGAGGTCAAATGAATGACTGAGGTCAAATGAATGACTGAGGTCAAATGAATGACTGCAGCCCATTGCCCAAAGCCATTCAGGTAACATGAACACTACTAGAAGTGCCTTAATCCCCTGCCCTATTGTCCTTTGCTCCTGCACACCTAACCCATCTTGCATTTGAAAATCAGGCTTGTAGGCACACAAGGCTTAACTCTACAGGTGTCTACACACACCTGTAGAGCTTCAGTAGTGTTTGAAGGAATAATGGCTGCTAAGTATAAAAAAGGTGTTCAAATGTCAGGCTTCACATTGCCTGAATTACCAGCTTCATATTTGGAAATTTACTTTTTGTTTCAGTTGAAAAATTTGGGAAAAAAAAAAAAAAAGTGCCTTAGCTGGCACTGGTTTTTGTCCATGGCACTGACAGGAGCTACTGGAACATGTGTCAGTCTAAATGAAGGTTGTCAATTTTAAATTGTTCTAAAGAGTTAATCTTCAGGGAGAGATAGACCTTCAATGTTTACCATAGAAGAGTTGGGGTTCCATTCTCACAAAGAATACAGGGAAATTTAAATTCTCACATTTAAATGAGATTTAAGAGAAGTAATTTTATTACTTTTAAAATATTTGCATTTGAAGCAAATGTCTTTCCTAAAATACTAAAAATACATACATTGTTAAAAACATTGAGTCATCTTATATTTGCTTTGAAGTGGTCCACAAGAAAGCTTTGTGCTTGAACTGGGATCACTGGACCTTTGACTTTCCTGGTGCTTAGTGCTTCTGTTTATTTTTACAAAAAGTAATTTTGCAAATCATAAACAAGTGAAACATCACATCTGAATCAGTGGGTATTTGCTTCCTTTTAATGAAGTAGTGCCCATTTGCTTCATCACTGACAACCATTTGAGTTGACTGGGAAAGAGACAACTTGCTGCACTCTGATAACTGCTTCAACAAGTAAGATCCAAGAAATGGGAAAATTCTAATTCGTTGGAGAAATCTGAGACATGTGCAACAATTGCTCCTCTTAATTTAATGTCATTATTGTTTGTACATTTTATGCCAATAAAATCAGACCACTTAAACTTTGCTCTACTTTTGCTCTACTCTACTTTGCCTATGTGTGTTCTGCAACAGGACATCTCAGGGTATGGAAATGAATCTTGTACTTTCATGCTTCTGTGGCTGACCTCTCTACTCCCACCTCCTTTCTCACACTCAATTCCCAGAACAGGAGTTCTGTTTACCTATCATGATCAGTCTTCTCTGGTGTGTGCAGTTCAAAAGAAATAGTTTGACATTCTTGCTTCTTGTTGGATTTCTTTGATATTTGTGGTATTTGGAGACATAAACTTTTTGTTTGCTTTCACTTTGCAGAATTCTTCAGATTTCATTTTTTTTTCTTTTCCTATAACTGTGCTTATCAATGATCCCACATAGAGAAAACAGTTTAATATCCATCAGAGAGCTTCTGTCTTCTGAGTATTCGAGACGAAACATGGTATTCCCAACAAGACTCAATGTTCTCAAGATTATGCTGGATACCAATATACATTGGAACAATCCAGGTATTCCTTCTAGAATCCTGGGCTCTTGACATGGGATGTATGATTTTATTCTAGCTTCGGTACTACACAGCTTCACTCAAGGCCTGATTAGCCCATTCCCTCATTTCAGGAAAAAAATATTCAAGTAAAACAGATAATCCACACACTCCGTGCAAGGGATGCCGGGCTCCCTGAACGCTGGGACAAGCAGCTTTATGAAGACCTTGCTCAGGGAGAGCAACCTAAGCATGGGACCTGGAGCTAGAACCATTCCTGTCTGTCGACACCGTGGTGTCAGGCTCTGCCCGGACGTCCACTTCCTTCGAAGCTGCGCGGGGAAGCGGCTTCTCCCCAGAGCAACGGTGCAGGGGCAGGTGATCGGCGGGGGCTGCGGTGGGGTGATCCTGAATCTGTGGGACACTGACACCGCTGAATTTCACGGCATGGCCTCTGCCGCTCCCGGCGGGAATGCGGCGTTGCCAGGCTTCTCAGAAGCCCGTATTTTGGCTGGAGTGGCACCTCTCGCGTGCGGTAACGCCGCCCGCACC
>WEIU01017005.1:0-28787 GCA_013389925.1 Aegithalos caudatus | reverse complement strand
TGGCGGCAGCCCCCCGCCCCCCGGTTGTCACCGGACCCCGGGCTGGCGCCGCAAGTGCCGTGCCAGGAGCCGTGCGGATGCCAGCGAGGGGTTGCTGCTTTGCTGCTTCGTCAGGCTGAACCTCCTGCCTTCTGTTGCAGAGACCTTGGTGAAGCAGCTCTCCTCTTATGAAATCATCACACCTGTCCGAGTGAATGAGTTTGGAGAGGTTTTCCCGCACACGCATCACTTCAGAAGGAGGAAAAGGAGCTTGGAGGCACCGCTGGAGCCCGCTGCTTTCCGAACACATTACCGGCTCAGAGCATACGGGCAGGTCTTCCAGCTCAACCTGAGTGCTGATGCAGGCTTCGTTGCTGCTCAGTACACGGTGGTGCACGTCGGGGCCTCGCAGAAGCAGTCGTCCCCTGACTTGCGCCACTGTTTCTATCGCGGGCATGTCAATGCCCAGGAGACTCACATGGCTGTCTTCAGCATCTGTGGTGGTTTGGTAAGCATGTCGGTCACTGCTTCCTTCTCCATTCATATTCCCCTCCCTGAAAGAAATGTAGTGGGATGCCATTGCTGGAGAGCTAAGCTGGAAATTCTTGGGCGTCATTCCAAGTAGTTGCTCATGAAATGTCTTGGCATCAGCAGTGTGCAGTCATGATGATACTTCTCTGGTGGGATATACAAATGCCGCTTTCAAAGGATCCGTTGCTGGCCAGTATTATAGTTAGTTGATGTAACTCCTGACACCGAGAGCATTATAACAGAGGAATAAGCATGCCTTAGAAACACAGTAAGCTATTGACTTGATAAAATGATGCTGTCAGTTGGCATCAGTTATGTGTTTGTAGTTTAAAAGTTATTCTGGTTTTGAGTGAGGAGTAATGGTAGTTGAGATGGTGAGAGAAGAGCTGGTGTTGGTCAGTTTCTTCCTCAGCTTTCAACAATATTGTAAAGGTATTTTATATCCTAATAAGTGTGCAGCAGTGTTCCCTAAACACATTTCTGCTAAAAGGGAATAGGAAATCTAACTTCAGTGAAAGTGTGTCTGTGAAACACTTCTTAAGAATTGAATTGAGTAGACAAATCAAAACTGCAGTGATATACATTCCGTATTTATCCCTTGATAGCATTCATTATGTCTTCCAAAGTGATAATGGAGAAATACTATCACACAGCTGTCTTTGAAAACAGTTGTACTGTGTTACTAAATTGTATAGTTTTGTGCCTAGAAACTTGAAGACTGGTACATTGTACTTCACCACTTCACTACCTATTGAAATGCCAAGGACAAGTTGTGTGACGTGCACGCTGTAGAAATACAGCATTGTGAATATTACAGTGAATTTAAGCTGGGGTTGTTCCTTTTTTTTTTGCAGTCACTCAGGAAACTAAAGGTGCAAGACTCTTATTTTTGGGACCTCAAGAAAATCCAACTTCATATAGTAGGCTTTTTCTAGTAGCCTACACAAAATAGAATGCAATTTAGGATGTATTTAGGACTGTTCAATGTGTAGTAAAAGAACATGATACACAGGATAGAAGAGAGAACCAGAAATAACTGTTATTTGAGAGACACACCTCTTTCTTGTGCTTCTTGGATATTTGGATGTATACCATCTTGTCTTTGGGTTGAGGTGTGTGGACTTGGTGTTGTCCTTGGAAATTAGTGGAGAAGCAAGCAGTAATCCTGTATTCATCCTAAGTTTTGTCTCTATATCTTGCTTTACAAACAACTGTCATTGGTTCTTGATGACATTATCCAAAACCCAATTCAAAACTATACCAAATACCTTAATATGTTTACTAAGAGAGGGAAAGATGAGGTATCACAAATATGGTTGTTTTTGGTTTATTTCTTCCATATTTTAATAGATGCTCAAATGCCATGCCATTGAGAATATTGACTTTATACAGAACATACACAAGAAGTTCTAAGAATTTCTAGTTCATAAACTTTACTGCCTATTTGAATTCTATTCTGTAAACTGTTGTGTTGCAATACTTGAAAGGACCATGTGCACTGAAAATAACTTTTTTGCAAAACATGTACTTACTGCTGTTAAAAGTTGTCTCAACTACCTTATTTATCAATTCTCAAATTCTTCATCAGAAGACCATCTTCTTGCCTGCAACAGGCTGAATGTCTCACTTCTTATTTCTCTCCCCCCCTCCTCCTTACTGATGCATTACAGTATCATCATGTATGTGTACGGTGAGAAGTCCCAGAGTGCCTTTAAATTAGGCCTTTGCCTCTTCTAGATGAGCCTTGTGAACTTTTCACTGCAGCTTCCAGCTCATGTCCTCAGTCATTGCCTGGCTCACAGATTGTCCAGTGTGAGCCACCAGCAAAGACCTTTCTATCTTGCTGCTCTCAGGACTTTCTCTTGCCTTTTGTTTCACTTTCTGCCTGCCCAGCCTTGGAAGTTATGTAGCATAGCCAGTGTTGTGTCTGCTTTTCCCTCATCGTGGAGGTTTTCAGAAGAGGAAGCAGAGCCCCCATGGATGCTGTCGCACTTCTATGGGATATTCCTATAGTTTTCCAGGGAGAGATGGTTTGATGATCATAGCCAGCTGGTTGCCTCTAACTGCACAGAGTTTCCTCCAGTCTGATTTAGAACCCTCAAGCTAATGTTCTTCCTCATCTTCATGGATTCAAAGCAAATGCTTTCTGCTTTGTGTGACTGCCAAAGGAGAAAACTTTTTTGGAGTTTAGAGAAGAATGAATGTGAAAAGAGGGAATTACAAACCAGGTAGAATTGTCCTATGAGATCTTGTCCTCCATGAATGCATTCCCTATTCCTAGATGAGACTACCCTCAAAAATCAGTAAAAAGATGTTTTTATCCTCAAAGTTTTCAGAATTTCATGGGTTTGTGCATTCAACAAATGTACCTGCAAAAATACATTAGCCAGTTATTGCTCTTTTAATAAACAGTGCCATGCTTCATGAGTGCATCCAGACATTTAAAGTCTGACTGCTGCCGAGGTAAGATACTTTATTGGGAGCAAGAGAGTAAAAACCAGGCTAGTGATTCAGTAGCCTTGCATTATATTTATTTTAAGTAAAATCCTTTCTCTTTGTAGGATTGCTGAACTTGAGCTTAGTGTATAGAAGTTAAGATACTGCTTTGAACTACTAGGTATAATTTTATCTTCCAGCTTTGCATATATAAGGAAATTGCTTATATTTGACCAGAGCTGTAAAAGCTAGGGAGGAAAAAATGATTTGTACGTAGTTAAAAAGGTAGAGGAAGTGTAACAATGGAATTTTAAAAATTGCTCTGGATATGTGCCTGAGTCATGTGGAGTGAAACGAGGTACTTGTGTTCACTTTATCTTGTAGGCATCTATCCCCAAGGTCTGACTGCATTCATTCACAGCTTCATTCCTCCTCAAATGCCTTCTTTTCTTTTTTTGCATTCTCACGTTGAGTGTGTGGTCCTCCTCCACTCTGCTTTGCCATTTCACCCTCCGTTAAGCCTTTTCCTTCATGTGCTAAGAGCACCTACAACCCAGAGTACCCATGGAGCATTGCTTAATGGCTCCTGACACCCTGTATGCAGTTTTGTTGTGTTACATCTCAGAGCATGCCCTGGGTTCAGGGGTGCAAATGGCACAGGGAGGTTAGAAGGTCAGCAGGGAGTCTGTAGTAATTGCGAGGAGGGAGTGTATAATTAGGGAACTTTGGGATCCATCAAAGGCAGAAGGTCATTTGGAGTGATGGCCTGGGTGCCTAGCTGAACATCTGATCATATACAGGCATATTTTATGCATCTTTAGAGTAATTTTTGAGATTTCATGCTTTATTTCACTCTATTTTCTTAAGTTCGGTCTTTATTACTTTTACTGCATTATCAGTTATAGCTTCCAACAAACATAGGGAATGGGATCTGCTGAGGATGTCCCTGGATGCATGTAGACTAAAGAGACCTTTCAAGTGTTTTGCACACAGCAAAATCAAAGAGCTAAACCCCCAAATAGTTAAAAATCATTTAACTTTTGAGAACATGTGACTTATGAGTCTAATGACAAATAGAAGCTAATACCAGTGAATGAAGCGTTTTATAAATTATGATAGCTTCCTTATTTTACTAGAATACACCTTCAATTCCTAGCAGGACCCGTCTAGAAAAGGAGCTTTTTTGGTTGGGTTTGTTTGTTTGTTTTTTATCATCTTGAATGAATGCTATAGAGACAGTTTGTTTAGTCTTTTGAGAAACCTGGGTTTTTTTTTTTTTCAGGGGTTAGGAGGGTGTTGGTTGATGCTGAGTGTAGTTAAAATCAGTTTTTCTCAGCTAGAAGAATGCTTGAGTGCCAAAGGTCTTTTATGTGACTGCTATGAGAGAGGAAAATGTAAGAAAGAAGGAAAAAATACATTCTTTTGGGTGTCTGGTCTCTTGTGAGTAGAACAATTTCACATGCTCATTGGCAGAAGTTAGGAGTAGAAAAGTACACATGAATCTCTTCTTGTATGGATTTGCCAGCTGTCAGCTTCCTCCAGTCCAGGAAGGCAGGACCACTTTGTTCTAATGAGCTCTGGAGTGTGGTAAGTTTCTTCTTCAGCAGCTCAAGGAAGCCCTTTGGTAATGGTCCCTTACTCGCTTACATCAGACACTTTTGTCTGGAGAATGGCAGGAGTATGAACCTAAGTTTGAATCTTTGCAATCCTCAGTACAGGAGGTTGTGTTTATTTTTTATTAATACGGGTCAGCGAATCACCTTTCTGAGAGGTTTTGAAAACAGCTCTGTCTGCTGCTAGGAATGGGTAAAGCGGCTCCTTTTAAGGAAAAGTACACAGTCCTGGAATTTTTCTTTTAAAAATGTGATTTTTAATTGTTTGAGTAAAAAACCCAACAATCCAAAGCCCAAAATCTTGCTAGAAGCTACTGCTGGCATAGCAAGCATCTAGTTTCTTGTAGAGATCTAGCACAGGTAACAAACTCCAGATATTTGCTCCCTGGTTTTGTGCTCCTTAGTACTAACAGCCTCAATGAGTGAAACTACATTGTTTCTTCCAAGAAACTTTAACACTTGTAACTGGAAAATATGCTTACCTTGGTGTAATTTAATGCTTTAACTTCTGTGCTGTCACTTCAAAAAAGTTACTTTCTACATCTGGAAGGCAGGATAGTTTCAGCATTTGGGTTACATTTATAATGCTATGAGCATCCATAAGGCATATACTGGATTTCATAGTTTTTTAACTTAATGTACCGATTCCATCATAAGCTAGGAAAACAATCCTATTAAAATGTCTACTCAAGGCTATTAATTCTTGCTGGAACAAAGACAGTCTTACTGCTACTGGCTGGGTGATGACTTCCACTGACTTCCACTTAGTAGTTCTGGTTTCTTCTGTCATACACGTACGTAAGCTGAGACTCCGGCTCTGGATCTGCAAAAGAGGAAGAGTTTCAGTGCTTTCATTATAACCTTGAGCATTTGCTCTGTCTCTGATCAGCACAAAGTAGTTTTAAGGAAAAGGTTTTACTTTGCAAGTTCAAGATAAAATGCTTTTTTTTTGGCTTGTTATAAAATATTAAGACAATTTAGGTCTCCCCTGCAGTTGTTTTAAAAACCCTGAAACTTCTCCAGTATGTTTTCCTCAGGCTCTTTGCATCTCAACTTTTCCTGGAAATATTTCCACAGATGCTATACTTTCATGCATGGACCAGCACAGATCAGCAAATACAGGTGGTAATTGCAGTTGTAAACTGAGAAGATACGTGGAGTTGTGGATTGTGCAGCTGAAGGTCTGTCACAGAAAATGTTTTAGCAAAAGCAGTATGACCTGAGTATGTGTCTACCTGTTCACCAGCAAAATTCTGCAGGAATTGTCCTTTCAACAGACTGGATGTGCCTATGTAACATTTTATGTCAAGGGTGCTCAGCCATTGCTGGCCTGCCTTCTGCCCACGTCCTGTGTCTAGTGGCCTTTCCTTGGTGGCTACTTGGGCACATTCTTTGCCAATATGTTTGCCAAATAAATTTTGATGGCTGCAGCTTGTTCTCACCTGCTGCTTTTATTGTTTGGATCTATGTGACACGGGTGAATTTGCTGGTATGCTCTGGGCAGCCAAAGGAACTTTGATTTACTTTTATCTGTGTATACACACACACACACACACACACACACATATGTTCATTAAACTTTGAGGAAGTACACAGAAGTTTCTGTGTCAGAGGAGGGCAGAGTACACAACATTTGGCCCTTTGCTGTCACTAAGCTAATTACTGGTATGCAAATAGGCATGTGTTTGGAGGGAGGGGGGTGTTGTGTGTGGGGGTTTTCTTTTTTTGGCTGAACTTAATGCTTCCCAGGTGGCAGTCAACAGTTAGCTGTCATGGATCTCAGGAACCTTTGTACTCTTGGGGAATAGATAGGCTTCCCATATGAGACAGTGTATCTGCAATAGTCTGAATTCTCATTCTGTTTCAGACATATCCTCATGTAGAAAATGGCAAGATTAAGGTAGCAAAGCCAGACACTGAGAGCAGTTAATACCTTCTGGGAATGCACATATTGACAGAAGTACTCAAGGTAGCTTACTGTGTGGCTGACTAAAGTGAAAATCTAACCATAGCTTGTGTTTTCTTGAGTGATAACTGCCTGTGATGGTGCTTATGAGGTCCAGAGGACTGTAATGGAGTTATTCATCTTCCAGTGAGAGAAAAAGATGGGTCTGCATTAAAAACATCAAAACTAGGAAGTTCTCTATAAAAAGAGATAAATGTAAATTTACTTGACATTTTCTAAGACAGGCAAGATGATATGATGTAATGTTCTCCAAGATAAAGTGTATGGATCCCCTAGGTCTATGTTCTGTCAGAATAGTTTAGGTATTAAAACCAAATTCCCTAAAACTAAAAATTAGAAGCCAATAACCCACTTCCTCCCAAAGTAACCCCCAAACGAACAAGAAAATCCCTTAATGTGTATATACATTTTGTATTGTTAATTTTAACAGGGATTGCAAAATAACTGCTTTTCTGTAATGGAATCTCCATGTATATATCTATTTAAAAATAGATATGTTATGCATATTTTTACTTGACTTGTCTAGCTTGTTCACTATGAATTGTATATAAAGGCAAAAGTAAATAAATGATGCATCTCTATTCTTTCCGCTCCAGTGAATCTTGTTAATTTCCACGAACTTCTGCTCTTTCCAGGCAGTTTTGAGATTTTTTTTTAACATTCTCACAAATTGTTTGCTATTTAGCCCCTCTGTTTTTGCTACAGATTTTATTTAGAAACTCCTGGAATACAATTTTCACCACTCTTCAGCCAGACTTTCTTGCCTAGAATAGCTTCACAAAGGAATCCTCAGGGTACCTAGTGCCTATACTTCCTACAAGAATAATCTTTCCCATATATGTTCCTTGTTCCTGAGTGAAAGTAGCTTGGCAGTAAGGACACTCGATCCAGTGCCATGGTTATCATATGGTTATTGGTAAGGTGTGGTCTAAACATACAAATAGGTAAAATCTCTTCAAGCATTTACATGGAACTTTAATTTCAATCTGTAATTAAGAAATTTTATCTAACCAATGCTTAGGTGTCTGCAGACCAGGACACTTCCAACCATAGGTGAATGCCCCATCAATACTTTCAATGGTGTGATTACATTCAGCCCAGGCAATCTTAACACCACAGAATTTATAAGATGTAGTTATATGCCTACAACAAACTTTCAGCATTTTATTCTCTAAGAACTTCAAAAGTAATTTTGCTTTCAATCACTTCTAAAAACGTATTCTACCAGAAAACATTTGTTGCTAGATATTTCTTCCCTGCTGCTTAGCTTGTGTTATTTATGATTTTATTACTATTTTCTTATTTCTGTTATATTAGCTCTTAATACATTAGCTTGAACTGCTAACTTTTATTGTGTTTCTAGCTGAATTATCTTCTAGTAGAAATACTTTTTGCATATGTTGGCAGTGTACTATGATCACTAATACCTTTTCCTTTAATTAGGCAATGCTTCTGAAGTCTTTAATCATAAAATACTGTAACAGTGAAGCAGGAAGAAAAAGGGGGAGCAATTCTTTCATGATTCAAGAGCTTTGATTAAACAAAAGGGGAGGGATAGTAGAGGGGAAGAGAATAATATAAAAGGAAGGGATTTAAATTTACTTTGTCTGTTGAAGTGCTCTTGCAGGTTTTGAAGTGAGTTAAGAAGCCATACTTTAAGGGCATGAGAAGTACTTGAACACGGGAGTGGAGCTTACCTGGGAGGAAGTCTTCCAGTTTAGAGTCAAGTTTTCCAGAGCTTTGGTTGTTCTTTTAGAATTTTTATGAAACCGTTCCAATTGTGCTGTTCGACATATTAATTCCTCATTTCTGAAATCTGCTGTATATCCCTTATGTTTTCCATGTGTTCTGCAAACTTTATAGATAAAGATGTAGTTTGTGTATGGGAATGGTACATTCTTTAACCATAATTTTGCAATATTTTCTTCTATAACTCTTGCATTAGAGTTAATGTTGGTTAAGACTATAGAGTTTGAAGCCACTTTAAACCACTAAGTAATACCATATAGTAAGTAACTGTGTTGATCCCCTGAACCTTGATTGAGATCATCCATAATATTTTAAATACAAAAAATTAATTATCATTCTCATGTGGGCTTTCTCATAAATTTTCTCAAATCTATGTATATGTATAATTCTGGGTAGCACTCCTTCTTTGGACCACTTATTTATGATGTGCAAGAGACTGTTTTCAATTTTGTTCTCTACTTCTACTGAAGAGATCTTTTAAATGTACTTTTATCTCTTTATCAGAAGAACAGGAATAAAATGTTTCAGGCAGATTTCTTGTTAGATGATTTGAGAGGCATCTGTAGATGAAAAATAAGTCCAGTTCATTTCTGATTTAATTTTCTGCAAATGCTTGGGGTCCTGTTTTAGCAACCTGCCTCTATACATCTAAGGGATTTTATTTCATTTTAGCAAAAGTATTCTTCATTTGGATCTCACATCTCTTTTCCTTATGCATCCAAGATGCAGCAATAGCTCCATTTGTATCAGCAGAATCTGTCACCATGTGAAGTATCACTTTCCTGACTGGACTACTGTAAATAGACAGTGTAACTTGTGACTGAATTTCTGTAGATGTCTCTGTTAGGAAAATGAGGAGCTAACAATGTGTTTTTATAGTGGATTTGAAGGATTGGAATGTGTCTTTAAAGGTTCAATGCTTCCTTTGGCTTTGAATGACAAATATCAAATGCCTTTTTTAAGACACAGCACTGTTTGCATCTCTTAGCTTTTTGCTCTTTCTCACATACAACATAGTGAGTTATTTTCAGTTGAGATAGCAGTGCAAACATTTGTCATAGACTACTGGTAGGAGGCCTTCATAACTACTCAGTGGTAGTAATTGCTTCTTTACCCATACGTTGTTGAAGAGGAGAGAATTCATTGCAGAAAACTTTTTGCATTATAGATTTTTGCTCAGCTATTTCTTCCATATCTAAACAGGTTGTTGATCCTGAGATACTCTGTGAGAATCAGTGGGCCAAAGAGTGAGCAAAAGGAAGCTTGACAGCTTGATTCCAATTTTTTAAAATGGTTGTCCCAAGTATCTGTCCAGTCTTAAGTACACTATTGTACCATCTTGTGATAATATTCTGACATAAAAAAGCTAAGAATAATTCTGAGGCCATGAATCATAATAATCTGCCCATCCAACTGTCTGTCCTAACTTTTTGGACCTGTATGTGGTCTGTTATTGTGAAGTTTTGAAGTGAGGAGACTCGGTCAAAAACAAACAAACAAACAATCAAACAAACAAACAAACAAATGTCTTAGTGTTTGTGAGTTTTTATTTTTTTGGGTTTTGGGATTTAAAAAAAAATTTAGAATTAAATAATACAAAAAAGAATATTGTCTTGTTCTTGCAGTTAATCTTTTCCAGTGGAAGTCTGATATTCTGGTAAGTTTAGTTTAGAATGTAGTACAAATGAACTCTTCCCTTATTAGTTCTGGGGTATTCTTATAATCTTATGTGTGTTGTAACTGGAACCATTACTTTGTAAAATCTGAAAGTCTGATTTCTGGAAAAGCCCTTGAAGAAACAAACCCAGATTATCTGCTCCACCTGTTTGAAAGAATAGGAGGGAAGTAAAATGTGTGTGGGAAATGAAGCAGGAACAATAAAGTTCTTGCTTAAATCTAGAAGAACATACTTCAAATATGTATTATGTAGAAATAGTGGTTTTGGTATGTCAGGAGAAAAGAATTAATTAGCTTGTTAGTGTTGACACTATGTATGAGGCCAAATTTATGATGTATTGTTAACTGGGACTCTAATAATGTGTGTAATAAAACATGAATCTTTACAAGAAAAATTGATGCTGTGTCTGTGAGTGACAGGCTCTTGTCTGTCCCTGTCATTTACCCTAAAGGTTGTACCTTAAGACTAACTGAGAAGCTGTGGCATGTGTTTTCCTGAAGCCCTTTCCAGACTGTTCTTGGTATGCTCGATCACAAATTACATGCCCTGGAAACACTGGATGTGAGAAGGCTAAACTGAATGTATAAAGGATCCAGCATGAAGACTACTTGCAAAGAATTTAAATGAAACTGAGAGGGGAAAAGTGCTTCTGTGAGTTAGATTTAAACAGTCTTGAAATAAAAACACTATTTAGTTGTGTCTTTTTTTAACTCTGTGACAAAGTTGGTGCAGAGGATTCATCCACAAGGTGTTGACAATAACTCTAATAATGTTATGTATCAGGGAAGATTGCAGGTGGGCTCCAGGCATGTGTCAGACTAACAGACTGTTACAGATCGACAACTGATAACTGCCTTGAAGGGTCCCAGATTCAAGGGGATATTGTAATTCCAGCACAAAACCCTGGACACTGAAGTAGTCTGCAGCAGTTTTTAAGACTTAGTAGGTTGTTTGAAAAATCCCTCTTCTTGCTTCTGTTCTCATTTATCCTGCTCTGCTACTCTCTCTATAACCTTGAATTTCAAGGTCGACATAAACATTTAATCTCTTAAACCACATTATGTAGATTATTGCAATTGTCTTATTGGTCAATCTTATGACTTACTGGCAAAACATTTATCAGGATGCAGTGTACCTACTCACTTGATATGTTTAATTGGCTGAAATGAGGAAGTTGCTAAAAAGTTTGAAAATAATTTGATTAAATTCTTGCATGTTTTTTCCTCCTCATAGTCTCCTGAGGTAGAGTACTTAAGCCATAGGAAATTATGAATTTGATTAGAAGTGCAGTGAGAAAGAAGAGAGTCTGCTTTAGGATTTCATAATTGAAAGGATTATGGGGCAGGGGGCTGGGGGAAAGGAGCTTAATTTTTGTTCTTTGTGTATGTGCCAGTGCTTTTGTTAGTAATCAAGTTACTGTGGTTCCCATTACATAGTTACCCATGTGTGTCAGTGGTGGCCAGGGACAGGGGGTGTGTTTGGGGGAATCAAGGAGAAAAACACTTCAGTGGTGTCAACTTTGAATTTCTGGTGTTCCAGTCAAAAAATCTTCAAAAAGAATATCATGTTAACACTTTTTCTAATCTATGGGGAAAATGCAATTTTAGAAGAAGACTATTATATAAATTATGTTAAGGACAGAAGGCAACAAATCAGTCCAGAATTTGGACAGCAGTCAAATTCTGAAGTTCGTGATGGCCTCTGCTCTCCTTTGTGTAGTTCCCAACTAGTCCTGCTTGGTTATACCTAGTTTCTGTTTATTTTTGTGATTTCCTTTTTTTTCATAACTCATAGTAATTACCTTTGATACATTGTTAGTATGCAAGGCAGTCTGAGTTTTTCTGGTGGGGCAAGTCCCTGAAAGCAAACTTCTCTTGCCTTACTTTCCAGGTTTCACTAGAGTTTCTCCCATCTCACGTGCATGTGTATGATCATTAATGTCAAAATATTATCATAAATAGCTTTTATTTCATTAAGAATTATTTTTATATCAGTATTTTCAGTGGAAAAATTCAATTACTTCTCTTACTTTCAGATGGGCACCTTCAAGGCACATGATGGTGAATACATTTTAGAACCACTGATGGAAGCGGATGGAGGTGAACATGAAGATGAACACAACAAACCACATCTTATATACAGGCATGATGAACTTAAAAAAGCTTATCAGAAATCCCATAAACCTTGTGAAGTTTCAGGTATAGTTATCCTTTAAATTTCGTTGTGCCTTTTTCAAATGTCAGATGTTCTAAAGAGAAAAAAAAAGAAAGCAAGATTTTATTTCATAAATAATTTTTCTCCACTTTGTGCCATTGGAACCTATACATTTCTTTCACTTAGGCTGACAGCTGTTCCTTTTGTTTTGTGACAGTGGCAAATTCAAAAGTAGGTCAGAATGCGCATATAAAAAAATCCATGATATTGCAAGAACTTCAGTGTGAGTTTGCTTTTACACCTACATTGTCCCATATGTAAGCACTGAAAGAGTAGATCCACAGGAGTTTTTGCTTATATTCAGAAAAGATTACTGCAAGTCTAGCAGACAATACATGACATGTGTCTTCCTTAATAACAGAAGTATATAACATTACCCATTAATTTATTATAATCTAATGTTACCCATTATTTTAAACGTTTGCCCTTATGAGTATTTTAATAATTTATTCATGCTACATATTTATAATATATTTTTTTAAATTTAAGGTTAAAGGGGGGCAGTCAACAGAACCTCTGCCCTGGACTTTCAGAGGGTAGACTTTGGCCTATCCAGGGCACTGGTTCAAGGTGTCCCTTGGGAAACAGTTCTTAATAACAAAGGGGTCTAGGAGCGCTGGACATAATTTAAGAAATAAATCTTACAGGTGCAGGGGAAGGCCATCCCTATGTGCTGAAAGGTGACCCAGCAGGGAAGACCAGCTCCCTGATCAGTTCCTGGGCTGAACAGAGAACTTTCACTGAAACTCTTCTTGAGCAATATCTATGTAGATGGTTAAAAATATAAAGATTAAAAAAACGACTAGCGTTACTAATTTTGGAAAGTTCCTATAATATATTTTATACTTGGAAACACTATTTTGAGAATTGCTTTTCTGTAGATACTCAGGCCAGAAAATAACCATTACGTCAAGCAAATGTTCTTATTCCTGTGCCTTTTTTTTAATGATAAATAATATGTACTAACCAAATTAGAGGTCTTTCAGTTTGTTTTGTATCTTTTCTTCTTTAATCTAAACAAGTTAATGTGTCAAAAAAGCTTCAAGCATTAAGAACATGGCAATTTTCTCCCTTTTCATTTTTTGGAGCAATTACAAAAGATTGTGAGCTAGGGCTTACTGTCGTTTGGGGGGGAGTGTGTTTGCTGAAACGTTTATAAAGAAAAGCTTTTAAGNAACAAATTCAACCCTCAACAGTTTCTCTTCTTCTTAAGAAGAGATGTGTCTACTTTAATGCTAGTCTTGGTTGGTTGTGGTTATTCATATCCATTCATATTCATAGCCTTTCTTCACAAAGGAACAACTTATGTCACTACTTGGAATCATAAGAGTTTCTCTTTCTGTAGTAAGGGAACCTTGACAGGGAATGTGGAGGAACATAGCATTAAATACATATTTTTAGTTTGAAATTGGGCTATGATAATTGTAAAATTGTCTCCCAAGTCTTTTCTCCACTTTGTACTGTTTTCTTCTAAAAATAATTTTCCAGTGAAAAAATTTTTTGTAACCCTGATAAACACCTCAGGTCAGGATAGGATATTTATTGCATTTCCTCAGACCATGAGTTCTGTTTCCTTAATACGTTGTAGTTCATCAGAGTTTGCCAAAATATGTTTTGGATAAATCTGATAGCTATTACTTATCCTCTTGTTGATTTCTGGTGTTTGTAAACAAAATTAATTTGATTTGTTCTTGATTTGTTTGGTCCTTAAATTTAGATAATCTTTAAACTATCCCTTTAAATAAAAGCGTTATTTCCCATTTTATCAGTACTCTGGAATCTCAGACACCTACTGGGTCCTAGTAAAGAATGTGTATGTGAAATTGCTTTAGCCAATTCTCTTCAGTGCATCTAAGTCAGTCAGTCTGGACACATAGAGTGTGTGGATATTCTTGGTCTAGTTCCTTTTCAGAGCCAGTACCTGCTTGTTATTGTTAGTGCTAATGGTTTCTCAATCAGTATAGCTTTATTTTGTGCTTGATTTTTAAACAATTACTCAGTAAAATGCTTGCTGTTGTCTCTACTGTTTTTCTTTCTGGCCATATTGTGTTTAAGGAAGACAGGCTATGGATCTCTCAAATGTAGCTTTAAGTTTACATGTGAGGACTCTTCCCTTGAATAATGGAACAGGGAAGTCTAGTTTCCAGAGAGACAGTGGAGGTTTCTTCTGAAGGAGCTGGAGTGTCCAGTGGCTGCTTAAGTACTAGGAGGTAGTGGGAGTTCAGGTATGCTTCTCTGTTAAGTATTTTTTACATGAGCTAAGATGACTCTGCTGAAGGTATTGTTTTTTCTGTATCAGGCATCTGGTGGCTGGACTATACGGTGTAATTGGAAGTATTACAGTACTTAGTTTGGAGATATCTGAGTAGATTGTGTATTTCTTTCAGAGCCTGATTCTACATAATGAATATTTACAAAACTGTCAAAGAGGTCACTTAAGGTTCTTGATGTATACTTGCTCATGGAGTTAAACTCCATATTTATTTAAATTTAATGTTATGTAAATTTGAGAGCCAGTGGGGACTTCAGCTAGGAGTTGCACCTAGTTGGTTTTCATTTGTTCTGCTGGTGCCAAAATTTTGCGTTTAAAAATGTGTTTTGTTTACCTAACTTGTGTGCTTTGTTGTACTGGTTAAGCTGTAGTGCTTATCTCCTTCCAGCCTTCCTGTTTGGATTATACTGCATTCTAGGAACTGTGTAATACTGCTGTCTCTTAACTAATTTATAACAAATAATCCATTTATGATGGAACTATATAAAAATATACAAGACATCTCATTTGATGTTTCCTATTACAGTCTTCCTTTTTTTTTTTTTTTTTTTTTTTTATTCTTGCACTCTTTCACTTGGTAAAAAGATCGTAAATATAAGTTTCTATTTGGGGCTGCCTTTTGCCTTTTACTATTTAGCAACTGCATTCAACAGTAAATTTTTTTTTATTTTACAGAGAAAGAGTTGAAGAAGAGCACTTTATTGCATCCAACCTTCAGCAGTTTAAATGGAGAAAGCAGTGTTTTACAGAAGTCTCTCAGTTTAGATTATGCTTTAAATAACCTCTCTATAGAAGGTGGTGGCAATCCACATTCCAGGAAAAAACGTTTTCTTTCCTATCCAAGATATGTAGAAGTGATGGTCACAGCTGACACCAAAATGGTTCGTCACCATGGGCAGAATTTACAGCACTATGTTCTAACATTGATGTCAATAGTAAGTAAGTTCTTAAGTATGAGGTATTTTAATTATCTCTGTTCTGTTTTCTTCTGTGCAACTTCCCTGTTTCCGGTTTGATCAAATTCTGTAGAATAAAAGAGATTACATAAACATAAATTAAAAAGTTGGGTCCAAATTTATGCTTATGGATCTTTTCAGTTTAATGCTGTGTAGGGTATGTAGATGAAATGATGGGACCCATTTCCTGATTTTCTGTTGCTTTAGAACAGTTCTTAAGCTTCAGGGAGTGAAAAATACAGATTAATTACAGCAGATGTTAAAATGGCATTGGGAAAAAAAAAAAACAAGCTTGGTTATAGTAATCCTAGTTTTTCAATTTCTCAAGAAACTTCAGATTATTATGGGTCAGATTTTGAGTTGCTATAATTTATTTGTGATCTTTTTGTGGTAAATTTGTTCTTGAAACAAAAGACAGTACTTCTATTGATTCAGAATTTAGTACAGTAAGCCCTAAAATCAAAAGTTTTACCATGACATCAGTTGAACCATCTATTAGGAAAAGGCATGCTAACATATTCTGCATTGTAATTATTTCTAGATTTCTGTTCTTACATCTATTCAAGAAGCTTAATTCATATGCACCTGCATCTAGCTTGGGGGCTAACAAATTAAAACACCTATCACATAAGTATCTATAGAGCCATCTGCTTTTTAGATGGCTATTAACTTGACCAGTTACAGACATCTACTTCCTGATGAACAGAGTAGTGCTCTAGTGTTCACTGTGATTAATTAATGTGCTTCATAGAAGTGCCCCATGCCATTTAAGATGTTGTAGGACATTTGATGTGGCCTCAGCTGCTGCTTCACCAAGCTGTGCAAATATCCTGTAAATCATGTCTTGTATCTGCCCGTTGTGCATTCTGATAACCTCGAGTGGGGAGGGACCTGGGTAACAGGCAGCTAGACAGCTGAGCTGAATTCTGCTCACTCTAATATCCACACCTCCAGCTGATGACAGTAGAGGTGATGACATCTATTACACAGATGATGTAGGTGCCTTAATTTAGAACATGGAGTTTCCTTTAATTAGTTTATAAGAAAAATAATGTTTTAAGGGATATTAGCTTATATTGTTGTAAGTCTTCTGAATTTTTCTACTTTTAGTGCTGTGAAGGAATGAAAGCTCATGTATTACCAAAAAGAAATCCATACTGCAAGTTGTTTTTTCTCTTATAGTACAGACTCAGTTTGGAATTCCTTTCGAAACAATTGATCCCCAAGATGCCATTTTATTACAGTTATTTCCTTTATTAAAGAGGTGTACTAAGAAAAAGGTGAAGTGGTAAAGACATCACTTTAAAATAGAAGCTGTTTTTTACAGAATTCTACAATAAGATGAAATGGAACATTTATTATATCTTTTTCATGAGGTCTCATTGTGATTATAGGTAATGTAATTCCTGATGGGTTTTTTTTTAAGAAGAAAACATTATTCCTGAATCTTTAGATGTTGTACATTCAAGTATCGTATTTACTTCTAGGTAAATACGATAAGCATTGTATAATTGCTTTTAAAGAGAACTTACATATGAACTGTTTTTAAGATCTAGTATTTAACATATACTGTATGAGTGAAAGAATACCAGTTCTTTTCTAAAAAACTTGTTGTTTCTTTCTTGTACTTTCCTATCTGTACAGTAAAACTAGGGGTTTACATTTTTTGCTGGTTTTGGGTAATAGCATTCAATATGCCACTACATCTTTAATGTGAATTTAATATCTCTGAATACCACTGTAGGTGGTAAGAACTATTGCTTGCATCTGTTGGCAGCTCTATTCCACATACATGCAAAAGGTAATCTTGAAACAAAAACTTCATAAGATGTTATTTCTAGTGATGTCGGGGTTTTATAAAAGCAGATGTAAAAAAATATACATTCAGATCTTAATTTTAAAAGAATTTCTTTACAGTTCAGTTAATTCCATGCACTCTTCCTTCCCCTCCCTCCCTTTCCCCACAGAATACATATCCCAGCTCATATCCCTTCTCCTTGAAGCATTTCAGCAATGGCTTGGAATCACAGAATGATTGGAAGTCATCTGATCCAACCCTCTCCTGACATATATGACAAACCATGTGTATGAATAATGTGTATGAATATTCAGCCTTCTGTCACTTTTTCTCTGTAACAGTTATTTTTCAGTAAACTATGTGAAAAAAAAAAAAGTGAAAGATAGGAAAACAAATGACTACCATTCTTTGCTATGTAATCTGCATTAGAATTTGTCAGTATGCTGGTGGGTCATTTCTTGACCCACAGGCTCTTAGTGTTTGAAATAGAACCAATGTTGAGTCTTATTTGATTGCCTGTAAAGGAAATAAATGAAACTTTTAAATTTTATCCTTTCTGCCATTATACAGATAGCTTTGATTTTTAAATTTTACTGGTACTTATGTCTTGTCAAGCAACTTCTGTAATGGGAAATAGTCAGGTTGCTGCCCTTTTAAGTGAATCAAGCATTATACTTTACTCTTGTAAAAATTCTGAAACTTTTAAGGTTATTCAGTTCTGGCTTGGATTTTAAAGAAACCTAAAATCTTTAAGCATATAAATCGCATTAAATTTTAATGAAACTTAGACATCTAGCTCCCAGAAGAACCTTTGAAATCCTGGCCCATTTTTCTTTTATTTTCTTTGGGGCTTTTTTTAGCATCAACAAAGCCACCAAAGTAAACTTACTGCTGTTTTATGAGTGGAAAATAAGAACTGAAATATACTGCAAAATATTTTTAGGGTTTTAAGTGTCTTGTCACTCATCCAATTCAACCTGAAAAGGCTTAGCTCTCAGCATGCAAGTAATCTCATTGAACTGGAACTGGAATGCATTTTCTCATTTCTTTAAAACTGCATAAATGTTGGCAATATGAGTATTCACATTACTTACATTATATCTTGGAAATACTCATTCTAAATGAAATATGTAGTTCAAGATAGGAGTACCTTTGCCATCGGATTTTATGAAAAACTTCATTGTATTTCAACACCAAGAGTGGCATTATTTAATGTGAAACAATAAATAAAACAACAAGAATACTGTAATTGCTTAACTTGCACTGTTAACTTGCACTTCTTGTTCCTCCAAGCATTTTATCAGTAGATCAGGCAGTGGGCACTGTCTTAATAGATTTAGTAACTGGAGGACTTTTTCTTAGAATATGCTCTGAAAGTTCAAAGCCCTGAACATGAAGGCATGATCTTAGCAACTGAAATAATTCATGAAGACACTAGAATTTACTATAAAATTCAAAACCACCTGAAATTTGGATCCATGAAACCTTTTGAGGTACTGTCCTCATTTTCTGAATCAAGAACGTGACTATTGACGTCCTTTTAAGTACTGTACTGCTTATATAGTCTTTTTGGTAGTAAAAAAACCTACTTGGTCTGTTCTTACTCTGCTTGCAGCAAAAACTTTGTAATCTTGCCTTTCTGAAAAGAAATCCTGACATGTAAAAGCACCTGTGGTGAGGCTGTGATGGCCAGTGCAGATTGTGAGCTTGGCTGACTGCCTGGTCATGTCAGTGCTAGAATGGAGCATGGTAGTGGGGCAGCCATGCATTCAAGGAGAGGATTGAGACATCTTCAGTTTAGATCATTTAACTGGCAGTGAGACTGTGAAACAATAAAGGGGTGTTGGCTCATGGTAACACAGTACTATCATAATATGGTGTTAAAAGCTGGTGCTTTTGTTTTTCCTTAAGACAAAAACTTTTGTAAAGTTTTATGGCTGCCTGAAATGGAAGATAGTGAGTAGTAGGTATTAACAACAGAAGATTTTTCTAGTTAGAGTCTTGTTTATACTTTTTGTTTCCCCATTGTCATCACCAGCATTGATCATGAAGTATTTTCTATATGAGAAGACTGTGTGCACCAATGTGCCCCATCTTTAAAACCAGGTAGATTATTTTATTTTAATATATATGGGGTAAATTTAAAGACTATTTTAATATTTTCTTTGTAGTTTATACTATACAATAGTTAACAGTTCATCTTTCCAGAACACACTGGGAAAATGTAGATGCATCCTGGCCTTTAAGAATGTTGGACATTACTGATTTTGCCTATAATCATAATTTAAAAATAGGCAGTAGACCTAAATAGTTTGTAGGTTAATAATTTTATTTGTATGCCTACCATCTGAAAGGCTATGAATATATTTACATTCAAAATCTAGAGGTGAATATATTGTTCTTTGTATCTGTTCCTTAGAACCTCAGTGTTCTATTTTGCCCCTTTCTCATTCAGATCATTGTATTAGTATTAAAGCTACAGGACTGTACTTTTTATCTCTCATCTAGTAAAATCTGGAAGTCCAGCACAAAGCATATTTTTCTTGGCATAAGCCAAGAATATACCTTGTTATGTTTCCTCTGTGTATATAAAACCCCATGATCTTGTGCATTTGGCGTGGTTAAAGTGAAAGTAAGTATTTGTTTATGCACCAATGAATACACATAGCTGGAAACAATTATTTTCAAAGTGTCATTCATATGAATTCTCTGAGCTGGCTTTCTTAATTATCTTGACATATGGCTATCTGTAGGGGTATAAAAGCCTACTATTTTAATTGTGAATGTCCTTGTATTGAAACTCCAGGGTGCATGTATATTAAATACCATAATGATACCTCACTACATCTTGAGGTCCACCAACTAATACAGAGGTGTTAGTGTGCCCAGGTAGCAAGAAAGCCAATGGCATCCTTCTTGTATGACAAATAATGTGGCCAGCAGCACCAGGACAGTGATGGTTCCCTTGTACTCAGCACTGGTGAGGCTGCACCTTGAGTGCTGTGTCCAGTTCTGGGCCCTTCACTCCAAGACATTCACGTGCTGGAGCATGGCCGCAGAAAGACAACAAGGCTGATGAAGGGTCTGGAACACAAGTCATATGAGGAGTGGCTGAGGGAGCTGGGGGTGTTTAACCTGTAAAAAAGGAGGCTCAGGGGAACCTTACCACTGTGTACAACTACTGTCAGGAGATTGTAGTGAGTTGGGGGTCAGTTTTGCCTCCCAAGTAACAAATGAAAGGACCAGAGAAGATGGTTACAAGCTTCATCAGGAAGGTTTAGAAAAAAATATGTCATGGATAGGGTTGTGAAGCATTGTAACAGGTTGTCCTGGTAAGCAGAGATGTCACCATCCCTGGAAGTAAGTAAAAGATGTGCAGATGTGCTTAGGGATAGAGTTTCATAGTGGACTTGGCAGTGTTTGGTTGAACTAAATGATTTTAAGGGTCTTTTCTTACCTAAGTGATTCTCTTTTGCCATATATAGGCAGGCACACACTTGCCTGTTGTCTTGGTTTAGAAAGACAGGTATCTGCCAGCGAAAGCTGGAGTTTCCCTTGGAATAGAGAATGTAAACCCCCTCCCCCAAATTATTATAATTTTGCAATTAGGGGCTTTCAGGCAGAGATTTGGGAATAGAAATAACAGTTATTTACTAGGAATATTAAAAATACAAATGTAGTAGTACAAAAAGACAAGCAGAAAAACAAAAAATCCTAGAAACACTGACAGAGGCAGGAATATGACCTGACACCCTGGTGGTCAGGGTGTTGGAAGCAGTCCAAAGTAAGTCCTCCTGGAGTGGCAGATGTGGTTCTGTTGGTGATCCTGTAGAAAAAGGGTCCAGTGGAGGTGATATGGGTCCGGTCTTCCTCTGGAGTCCAGTGGAAAAGAGGCTGTCCTGATTTTGCTGAGTCTCAGTTTTGTCTAGGTAGGAATGGTTGGGTCCCCCCTCACTGGGTGGAGCATCTCACAATGGGCTGAGGTAATTGTGTCAGTCATTGGTGAGTGTTAATGGCCCATTATCAGCAAATATCCCCCTGGAGGGAGAATGGATGGTGAAAGAGGTGCCTTACCTGGTTTTAACAGCTGGGCCATTATCAAAAGGCATCTGCCCCCTCCCCCCAGAGTTACAAGAGATAAAGAAAAAACATCACCCCAACTGCTTTCAACAGATGAAATAGAATACACATTTTTGGTTCCATAACTCAAGACACCTGTCTTTACATTTCACTGCTGTTAGTACTATTTACTACTATTTTTGTCTAGATGGTGGTTGTTGTTGAGTAGATATTCAGTGATTAGACTTGTCTCCATGACTTTTTCTGCAATAGTAATCATTCAAGAAGTGTTCCTAAGGTGAAGTCTTGGCACTGTTCAATTATGACAAAAGCCTTGCTTTAAACTGCCTGGGACCCATCTCATATAAAAAGAATAGGAACAAGGAAAATAAAGAGATGTTGCCAAGCAACACTAGTGTTTCTCTGGGTAGCTTCTAACAGCTAGAGAAGCCTGTCTATGGTTGTGTCTTGTGAAATGATCTTTTAATGTAGTTTCCTTTAGATTTTGAAAGGAAGGATGCATTGACACTGTGCTGTACATGATGGCGTTTGATATGATCTGATTATAACTGTGGTACTTATTTTCATTGAAGAGTTGTAGATGGTGATGATTATGTCTGTTACAATCTTCTGAGTTATTGCAATATTAAAGGGATATCTTTACACCCATCTCAGTTACAAGTTAGAGGTAAGACAGAACATAGGTATTCCTGATAGGGTATCCCCACCTGCCAATGAAGCCTCCCACTTGCTTACTCCCCCCACCAGGATCAGGGAGAGAATCGGAGGGGTAAAAGCTACAAACTCATGGGTTGAGATAAAGACAGTTTAATAGGAAAAACAAAGAATTAATTCACTGCTTCCCATGGACAGGCAGTTGTTCAGCCATCTCCAGGAGAGAATGGCCCCATCACATGTAATGGTTACTGGGAAAGACAAATGCCATCACTCCAAAAATCCCCCTTCCTCCTCCTTCCCTGCACTGCATACACTGAGCATGATTTCACACGCTCTGGAATCTCCCTTGGTCAGTCGGGGTCACCTGTCCTGGCTGTGTTTCCTCCCAGCCCCCAGGCACCCCCAGTCTCCTTCCCAGTGTGGCAGAAGGAGAAGCAGGAGAGGCCTTGGCTCTGTGTAAATCCTGTTCAGCAATAACAAAAACATCTCTGTATTATCAACCCTGTGTTCAGCACAAACCTGAAACACAGCCCCATGAAGACAATTACCCTAGCCAAAACCAACACAAAAGGCTAGTCAGTCTTTAAAAGGGATGTATTCTTTCCTTTTGCCTCCACTAAAGCACTCCACTAGGTGACATGTGGAACCTCTACTTGGTTAACTTGGGATAGTAGATTGAACACAGCCTGGGTGAGGGAGCAGTAGATAACCTAAAACTTACAGGGGAAAAACTGTTAAGTCTGAGGAATAGGTATACTTGTGCAAGTGGGCATGAGAAGTCTTTGCTGCCATTAGTATCCACTTGTTGGAAGCCAGTTTTTTACAGAAATATACATGCAACAGAATAGGAATAGCACCAACAGAAATAACACGGCTCTTTCTGTTTTGCTGAAGCAGTAACTGCTCATATATCTCATGACTTCTGACAAGTTTTGGTCTTAAGAAATATATGATGGAGTCGATATGGATTCCTTCACTGGAAAAGGTGAAGGAGAAATCTCCCAGATCCTGGATATCCTACATGCTTTCATAAGTGATACGTAAGAGATTTTGAAGCCTGCAAAAGGCATACAAGCTATGAAGTGATACTGTGTTTCTTTCAGGGGATATGAATGTTTGTATTTTCTTGGTACTATGTTGTGTGTAACAGACAAGAGGAAAGAAAAAGAGATCTTGTGATACAATGTTTAGGGGAAAAGAAGGAAAGAAAGAGCTGAACAAGATCTGTTTAATTGGATTTGGATAAAGCATTTACTTACCTTCCAGCCTCTAGGTGTACTTCCTTGTTTATGAGCACCTTTTCTGAAAAGGGCACTTTGCTACTATTCATAGTCACACTTTGGACAGTTGCAACAGGGTTGTCAAGAGAAACTAAATTTTGTGACCAGGTTGCTTCCAGTCAACTGGCAGCCACAGCTGTCTGACTTAATCTTTTAAAATTCTATGAAAATAAAAGCTGTGATCCTTCCAGCAAAGTGTAACTGATTTAGTTTATATATATATATTTTTCCCCATTCTTCATACAGTGCGGAGGCTGGTATTAAGAGTTTGAAAAATCTCTTGAAACTAATTTCACTCTATCTTGGCTATTACCTCCTACTTCTCTGAAGCCTGTATTTAGATCACTGTAAAGCAAGTAAATCTGGAAATTGTAAAGAAATGGTATAGTCTATTAAATTCCTATCCCCTTTCATCATCCTTTTTCATAAGTGCTTCCAATAAGAGATGAGTGAGAGGCATATCCTTAGAATACAGGAGAAGGGAGTACTTACCTCTTAATTTTTTTTTCAGTAAAAACAAGAATCTTACATTCCAGAGCTTTGATAGTTCCCTGCATCATTATATCATTTCAAGTCTCAGTGTATTATTTTAGTTTGTCTAGTTCCTTAGGTAAATCTTCAAGTTTGATTTGTGGTATCAGTTTTCAGGACTTTTCTCTTCACATGTGTTCAACCATGCTGAGAATGTATACTGAACTTTGCTGGTAAGGGCATCTTGTTATCAGCATACAATCTTGCTCTTTGATCTTTGGAAAGCTGTGGTAATAACTAAATGTTTGGACGTCACGAAAGTGCTCGTGGGGCAAAGGATCCATAGTTTGACTCAAAGATAGGGTTAATGAGAGCAGTGTTATTTTACATTTAGCATGAACTTACTTGCTCTCATAATGGAAGCAGGTATGTTGCAGATTTTGGCAGGAACTGCTGACCTCTGGCATCTACATGATATTATTTCAGTCCTCAGCTATTCTCCAGAGAGATAACCAGTACATAATTCAGATGGTGCATAGATACAGTATTGAAAGTCCTGCAACGGATTCTCTTCAGGAATGCAATGAGATATTTTTCTCTCATATACTTACTCTGTCTAATACATCTCCTCTGGGGTATGAGTAACTAGTTTTGTGTTCTGAAGGTATACTTCTGTTCAAATATTTTAAATGGAAATTGGGTCAACAGGCAGGAAGATGGGCTCTTGACTCTGTATTTTGTGTTGGTTTCTTTGCCTCCTCTATGTTTCCAGATTTTGTTAGCAGGATAATCTTGACAGAAAGCACTTGCACAGCAGTAAAAGTTTTTTTTCAAGGAACTATTAGTGTGTATGAGGGAACATCCATCAACTACAGTATAAGTACTATTACAGCTATGAACAAGAACTGCTGAGTTTTAGTTACAAGAAGGCTCCAACCTCAACTCCTTGCCTGGATCATTCTAATAATCAGAAATTATCTCTACTATAGCAGAGGAGGCATTTCGGAAACTTAAGGCTAATTTTGCACTGAAGGTTGAAAGTCACAGTTTAGGCACTCAGGCATTATTTGGTTTCAGATGAACCTAGTTAACTCTCCCATTCAGTTCTCAATCCCTTTGTCTGTTCTACCTGATATATAGCCTTAGAGTACTGGACAACTCATGTATTGGTTTTTGTTGATTGTGTCACTCCCTCAGATGACCTGCATGCTCTTTACTTGACAGCCAGTGAAACTCTGGTTCCGAGTTCCAGACCTTTCTGTTCCAAAGGCAGACATTAACTAGACTGATTTACAAGTTAATTAAGAGATGTTTCTGGCTAATCTAGTGGCATTCTCTGATGGAGTAACTGCATCAGGAGCAAGGAAAGAACTCTGCCTGGTCATCTGTAAAACCTTTGATACAGTTCCCAACTACAATCTGGCCAGTAAATTGGAAAGATACGGATTTGATGCATGGACTATTAGATGAATAAGGAGTTGACTGGATGGCCATTTCAAAGAGTTATCATCAATGGCTCTATGTCCAAACAGAAACCAGTAATGAGTGTTGTCCCTCAAGGGTCCGTATTGGAACCAGTACTTTTTAATATCATCAACGACACTGACAGTGTAATTGTGCACACCCTCAGTAAGTTTTCAGATGACACCAAGTTCAGTGATTCAGTTGAGTTGCTTGAGAGAAGGAATGCCATCCACAGTGACCTTGAGAGGCTTGAGGAGTGGGCCTGTGTGAATCTCATGAAGGTCTACAAGGCCAAGTACAGCAACCTTGTCCAGTGAAAGAAGTCTGTGTTAATGCTATCTATACACATGTAATCTTCTTATACAGGCTTATGCTGTAACAAATTCTCAGTTGTAAGTGCCTCTTATATCAGTTTAAATTGTATTAGAATCAATCCTTGGAACAAGTGTCTTCCAATCCTTGGAATAAGGCAGAGATCCTCACAGATCTCATTTCGCATTCCTCTCTGACATGATTTTGGAATGCCATATGATCCTGTATTCTGTTTCTTCTGTGCTGAAGAGAAATAAAATTTGAAAGAGCTGGGCTGGAATTAATCTGCCTTAGCCTCATACATCTGAGAATTAGACATCTTCCATAGTTTCAATTCCAATTAGTCTCCTTCCATAGTAAAGGGATGAAGAAGTGAAATAGCTCCTCTTCCTGTTTTGTACTAAAATATATTTAAATACATGTCTCTAGATAGTCATGTCTACAGAAAAGTTCATCCCTTCTCCTTCTCAATTGACTATTGATGGAAATTGCTCCCTGCTAGTTACATAAATTGAGATGGTTGTGGTAATTGTGTTATTGTAAGACAGCAGTTCCTACAGGAACATGGCTTGACTGTTGGGAGGATAGATATCCAGAAATATCCTTTCTTAGTTTGTCAAAGTGGATCTCAAAGTATAAGAACGCATTATGAGCTTGATGGTGGTAAAGTACTTTTGACATTAGAAAAATGGTAGTTTATTCCACTCAGTTTTGCCTAAATTGTGCTTGAACATTTCAGGTATCTTTTGTAAAGGCTTCTGAGTTTGTAAAGGTCTCTGAGAGGTATTCCTTATTCCCACCTAAGAATAATAGGATACTTGCTGATTAGTAACCAAGAAAGGAGTTCATATGGAAAGAAGCAAACAATAGCTGTACTGCTCTGAAATGTGTTCTCCACATGGGTTCTGAAGCTCTGGCTCCTCCCCTGCTCTTATGGAATCCTCTACTTCCGTCTTGTTTGCCAATAAAGAAATTAAGGACAATGCTACATATTGTGTTCTTTCCAGTTTAGAGAAAGGTGGGGCATGAGTTGGGAGCCAGTGCTCTGTCAGTTCTAAGTTTTAGCAGTATTACTTGATCTCCGGTAAATAGAATTTATATACTACAAGGCTGTGGTTTCACAAGCAATCTGAGCCAGTTCAAGTGGCTTAAAAATCTTCTGAAATAAGTCGGTTCTTCTTTCCCTTTCCCTCTCCCAGCACTTGTATTGGAGACTGCACCAGAAATGAGAGCATATTGTCCATTATAATGTGATTTTAAGAAACCTCAAATTTGCAGCTGGATCAGTTCCTTGATCACTTTTGTAGCCTTGCAGCCTTAGCACAAACTTGAAGGGAGGAAAGGCAGTACCTCTGTGATTGATGGCAACTCTTGTTTACATAAGGCTACTGACTACTGCTCTAAGCCAGAATTCACATGGCTGAGATATCTGAAGCTGTTATTTGTAATGTATAAACTTTTTTACTACTTTTATGAAAAATACCTTTCAAAGTAGTTCACTTTGCTGTATGGAATTGACTCATGATTTTTACTATCTATCTGCAAGAGTACATATAAGAATGCTGGTTGGGTACATAAATACAAAATTTATGAATGAGGAAAGATGCCTTTGTATGTGTCATGTGTATTTTCAGTAGAGTTTTACAACTCAGTCCAGCTTCCATTAAAAGCAAGGTAAAAACTTATTTGTTCAAAATTGCTTTTTAGCACTCTCTAATATTTCAGGTATTGATTCTACAAATCATCCATATAAAGCAGCTTATGCTGTTACAGTCACAGTAACATTACTTTTTTCCTTTCTTTGATATCAATAAACTGTATAATAAGTGTGCTTTTTACAATAGCATTTCAACATGGTGTCTGTCTGGAAATGAATATAGAATGGAAGATATTTGGATATTAAAAACTTTTTTTTGTCAGCATGTCCTTGGGTAGAAAGTGCAGTTGGATGCATAAGATACCTGTTGTGTAGTGGATTGGTTTCCTTTGGTAATTTGTTTGTTTCATTAATAGAGATAGTTTACCAGGTGAGTTTAATACTTTAATCTTCTTTTTTTTCTCTTTAGGTTGCAGCAATCTATAAAGATTCAACTATTGGAAATCTTATTAATATAGTTATTGTCAAATTAATTGTAATTCACAATGAACAGGTAAGAAAAAGAAATATTTTAAAGATTTCATTCTTATACAAGAAACAAAATGCATAAACTTGCATCATAATTACAAAGTTGGTTTTTTTTTTTAGTTTAAATATAAAATATTTTCTTAAACTATGTAATCTTGTTTTAAAATAGGAAACAATATGTCAAATGCAAGGTTAACTTCAAGGCCTGTATTTAATGCCTCTGTTTTCCTGTGTTTGTATTAGCGTGTCCAGTTGATCTATACTGACATAAATCAGATAGTATATGGAAGCTTATGTCAGAACTACCTGAAGTGTGGTTATGCTCATGGAAACGTGGCAGGAAAATGGCAGTTTTTGTAGAGCATTTCAATGGAAGGCTTTCAGCCCTAACAGCTGTAAGATTTTAAGACTCTAAGAAGCACTTGCTTTTCAAATACATGGATTTCATATTTATTTATCATAAATGTCTTGTCACTATATTTTTCTAATATTTAACACACAGTAAATGCTCACATACATTGTTTAGAATAACAGGTTCTTGTGACTGATGACTTGTAGCTAAATTCAGATCTGACCCTTCAAACAAATCTGCTGAGGGAATTCTTATGCAGAGTCCTGTTGACTTTCTTTCCCTGTGCAAGTCATTACTTTGCAGATTAGCAGCACAAGTGACAATTCAGTAAGTGCAAGTGCATGAATATTAAAGCCCTTGTTTTGATGTTTTTGGCCATTTCTTGCTTAGGAAGGACCAGCTATCACTTTTAATGCAGCTACCACTCTTCGTAATTTTTGCTTGTGGCAACAAGCACAAAACACTTTGGATGATACTCACCCTTCTCATCACGATACTGCTGTTCTCATCACTAGGTACAGTATCCAAAATAGCCACAATTACTCAGCTAGGTGAGACAAAAGCTTCAGTTTTGTTTTTACAATATAATCTTTTAACCATTCCGCCGACATTGTTCATAGGTAAGTGAATAACACTATCTTGCCCTTCCAAAACACTGATAATCAATATGTGAGTAATTACTCTGACATTGCTATATTGATAGACAAGTATCTGGTGATCCTCCCATTACAGATGATGAAAATTAATTAGACATGGAAGTGTTGCAAGGAAATTAAATCTTTAGCTGTAGTACATACATGTGATACAGGAGGAGTGCTGTATGTAAAAGTCAGCTGAAGGATGCAGTGGCAGAC
>WEIU01017003.1:491298-532446 GCA_013389925.1 Aegithalos caudatus | reverse complement strand
TCTTTGTTTAAAAATGTAAGATTTTTGATAGGATTAACTGAAAGAGAGAGAAGGGTAAGGAATCCTTTAACAGCTTCCCAAGTGGTGGAAAGAGTTGCCTTGTGACAACTTTGGGTATGTTATGGTTTAATTTCTATTGGTTCTGGTGTTTCTCATGAGCACCACAGATGTTGCCTTAGTCTATGAGAACGGAGGGGAACCTGACAAATATTACAATAAATGACCCCTGTTGTGTCTGTGAAATAAGCAAGTGGGAGTCTGGCTGTGATTATTGAAGAGGCAGCCTCCAGACCAGATTTGAGAAGCACCTCTAGCATAGGCCTTAATAATGCAATATCACATTGCTGCAAGAGTAGATGTTGAGCAGAAAGCCAAAGCTATCATCCTAAAACACAGGGACTCTGTGTTTGGTAGTGTCTGGTAGCACTGGTGTGTGTACATACACACAAGGATGATGATTCCATTTTGCCACTTGCTTTGAAAACCAGTTGCTAATTGTTGGTGCAGTTTGGAGCATGGCTTTTGTCTCTTTCCTTTTTTCGTGTTAAAATCCCTTGTGGGTTTTTCTAATCTTTATTGCCATGAACTTGCTTTCATTCCTCATTAAGAAGGCTCAGAAATGCAGAGCATTTGCAGATAGAGTAAATCTATTTGAATAGTGAGGCAGTTCCTGAACACAGGTCCTTCATTTTCATAAGCCTATGAGGAATTATTGCTGCTTTTTCTCTTCAGACCAAAGCACATCTTGGCAGGAGGCATTCACAAGTATGGCCAGTCTTGGCTATCAAGACTGTATCTCCATATTGATGTAGATAATTTGAAGCTATCCTCTTGCCAGACTTCCTTGCATTTTGAAGTATGTCTTTGCTTTTCCCTTGGGAGAATACCTGATGTCATTTGAAAAAAATTTTTTGGCAACAGTCAAACTTAAAATACTCATAGAACAGCAGGAAGTGAGGATATACTGGATCTCAAAGGGGGATTAGGCATGTGTTTGTACTCACAGCTTAAAAGTAACACTTTCACAGGAACTGCATTTAACTGTGTATTTCAAAATTAGCACTTGCAAGCATGAAGTACCCCCACCAAAACAGAGGAATGCTGTAATTACAGGATCCCTGCTGTAATGCATATGAAAAACCTCTCTAAGTTTTGTGTGGTGTCCAGACTACCTTGCCTTATTTTTATTTAGGTATGATCAGATTAAAGTCAGTAGGGAATTTGATTGTCCACAGCTGCAGTTGTTTTTCTCTTCCATTCTGTCTCTGCAGCCTAGCCCAGTGTAGTTTCTTTTTTGGGTATTTGAGTACTAACAGTGGGGAAATGCTAAGCTCATGCTGAAGACATGTAGGTGAAACTGTACTGGCCTTGTTCTGGGACATTTCTCATAATTTTAATATAAATTGGGTTATTTCTCCTGATCTCTAACTTTACTTTGTTTTTGTCTCAGTGTCTCTGATCCTGCTGTATGTCAAAAATTAAAATGTAGTAAAAAATGAAACAAACCTCAAAACAGGGTTTTTTTGCACATAAATTTGCAGGTCTGTGCATACCAAATAAATTACTTAAATATAACAATATAGCTTGAGAAATTTTACCTTTTAAGTGTATGTTAAAATGATTTAAGCTGAGCTAACAAAGGACAGAACTTTCCCAAAGCACTAAGAAAAGTCATAATTACTTCAACAATTTTTGAATGTACCTCTGCAAGTTTAGCCCTTTCTTCTTAAGGGTACAAAGATGTTGATTCTGAAATTGAGGGTTTATTCTGAGTGTTCTCTGAGCTTGTTTGGGGAAAACACTCCCAAGCTCATTTACTACTGCCAGTATTAATTTAAACACAATGCTCTTAGGTGCTCTCAGGCATGTGCTGTGACTCTTTGGGATGTCTTGTGCAGGGCTGAGAGTTGGACTCAGTGATCCTTACGGATCGCTTCCAACTCAGCATATTCTGTGATTCTGTGAAATTTTGATTTACGGGTTCTGAAAAAATGGGCAAAGAAGAAAAAGTATCTTTTTTCTTTTTATTTTTCTCTGGGTTTGTTTCCTTTTTTTAGACGTATGCTTATTAGCTAAATGCGCTCCTTGTGCAGATGGAGTAATTTAAATTCTAAAGTAGAAATTTATTAAAGGGCTAATGATGTTCAAAGGAGTTTGAATAAGCAAAGCAAAGATATTTATAGTTTTTCTCAGAGAATATTCTCACATCCTATATTATCTCTGTGTGTACAGTCTTCAAAATACCTGTCACCTGCACGTGGGCATAAAGGCAGGATGTTTGTAATCTATTCCCATTTTGTCCTGCTGCTAATTGCAGTTAAGTGTACCTACAAGATATCCTGTTAGTTTTTCGTAATGTTGGACAGGCTCATGAAATTTTGAATTTTGCTAAATACCCTCCACTTCTGCACATAGTAATGGAATGCTTGTACTGCATGCTGCATTGCAGCCTTTGACCTCTGGCCTTTCTTTGGTGTTCAGACTATTTAGTGGATAAATAGATGTATTGTGGCAGTCACAGACCAAGCACACCTTGGCAGAACTAGATCACAGCCTATAATGTTTGGAGAACATGAGTGGCCATCATCTCCCAGAACACTGGATGGATGGATGAGTTTTGCATTTACTCTGTGATTTCTGGCTGCCTACCCAGTTAGGTTTGCTAAGTTGTGTTTAGCTTACTCTGGTCCCCTTTGTTGTTTTGCTTTTAACCAGAGTCTGCTTAATGTCACAGTAGATCCATTGATTCCTTTACAAGCTAAAGAGGGAAATACCATCTGGATGCAGGTGAGGCCATCCTACATCTAGTGCATGGAATAAGTTGAAGGGGTTTAATAGATAGGTCAAGTCTACTTCAGGTTAGGATTTCTGTTTTCATCTCCTCCTCTTGAGCAGGTTTATGGACTTCTGCATAGCCACATGTCCAACCCACGGGAACTGTGAGATTCAGCCACTGGAGTCCAGCTCCATGAAGAGATGGGTCTTCTCAAAACTCCCAGCATAGCAGAGAGCCATTCCATAGTCCCCAGGAGGCAGATGGGATTTTGAGCTGTTATTAGATGGGTTGTAGTGCTGCTTACTGTGGCTCCTTACTTGCTGAGACTCAGTGGATTAGTTGACTTGTCTCTCACTTTCCAAGACTACATTTAATATGTAGGAGACATGTGTCCACACAGGCTAGTTTATGAAATTGCTTCATTTGTTCCTCTTCTCTTTTCAGAGGTGTCCAGCCCTTTAAAAGACCAAGTCAACTCTGCTTCTAGGTTAGTGTGTCATGCAGTCTGTTTCCCTCCCTTAGGGGTTTGATGGCTGAATTTTAACTGCATATCAGGATCTCTACTGAGAGATGTACTTCTGTTGAATTGAAAAGAGTAAGGGAGAGGAGATTTGTTAAAGGCAAATGGTTTCTTCAGTTTGTTTTTTTAGAAGATTTTATACATCTGTATGTGAAAGCAATTTAGTTTAAGATAGTTCTGCAAGTAGCAAATGTGAAATACTTAAATTACTGATTTTCAGTGGGAGAAAATGTGTGCTTAGCTTTGGGAATACATGGAAACCTCCTGCTTTTTTTCTGATTGCATGGAATTGTGAAGCTTCTTTTGTGCACTAGGAATGTAACTGTGTGTTTTCTTGTCAGTTGGCCACTGCTCATGTTCACTGCATGTAGTGAACATAATGAAGTGTAGATATGCCTCTGCTCTTGTCTTCTACCTAGGCTACATCCTGGGAGTGTTTCTGCCCTTCAGTTCTGGAAATGCCTGGCACTTGACACTTGCTACTTCAGCATTTTGCTGACTTGCTCCAGGGCATTATCAGACCTACCAGTGTCTTGGACGCTGTTCCTTAGCCCATTCCTATTCCATTATCTAGGGATAATTCTGCTAGCTCTTGAAATTGACATGTAACCCAGATTATCCAATAGGGTGAGAAAAGAGTTATGCCATTGCAGGCTGTTTTTGAGGAGAAAGGTTGATTTCCACACATTCCCAGCTGCATTTAGGCAATCTAGGTACCTGATGGGTATGACTTTGTAGCACAGGCTGCGACAGAACCTCGGAGGACAAAATCCCAAATCTTATCTTGTCACTCATAAATTAATCCATAGAAAATTTTCTTGTGCATTTTGAAGTAGTAACTGAGTTGATTATGACATGTTTAATATTTTCTTAATGTTTCTGCTTTGCTTAATGTATGCCTCAGGTACATATGGGTTGGGTAGTATGTGTTACTTTCACAGTATGTACCCACCGCTCGCAGTATATACCCGTAGCATTTGAAATGTCACCATTGGTATGAAAATCTTCAGCTTAAGTGTTCATGCTTTTGTGAAATAAACAAAATACTGTTTAAAAATGATTTTAATGATACTAGTGTTACTTTGCTTTGTATGGAACAAATTGGGGACTTCATAGATGAGGATGGAAGGCTGATTCTGACTTCTTAACATTCAGCTCCTGTTTGCCCACTTAGCAGATGATTACTATTTCTGGTCTTGATGTCTGGTTTCTCTTACCCTTGTAAATGAAGGGGATACTTTTCATGTTACATTTAAAGCTTACAATTCTTTAAGATTATGCCAAGTATCAGAAGGAAGAATTCCCAAAGCAGGGCTAACTAAATTTACTGACTTTAAAGTGAATATATATAAAATTCTGTTTGGTGTGAGAAACTTGTATGATTGCTCAACTTTTTGATTTAGCTGTATTTTGGACACAAATAATGCTGATTTTAATCTTTCTTGTAAACTAGGCAAATGGTGGCTCGAAGTTTGCTGGACACTTTGAAGGAGGTCAGTGATGATGAGAGAGATTGTATTGCTGTGTTGGAGAGAATCAGCAGATTAGCTGATGATTCAGGTAGGTAGCACTAAACATTTTATTGGGTTGGTGTGGGAAATTCAGAGGTGCTGAACCTTTGTTTAGCATAGGAGCAGTATGTTTTTTCTCCAATATTCAAACTAGGCTTCTGCAAATTTAATAAAATAGTGTAAAATATAATTATCATTAATTCATTAATTTTTCTTAGTCATCCCCCAAAGATGACTTCTTTCCATACTATTTTCTTCAGTGGATTTACACCCCTCCAAAATGTAGGACTGCAGCTTTCCAGCAGTACCCTTTTTAGTAACTTCTATTATGTACTTTTGCTACTCAAGAGATCTACATGGTTATTTTAGATTTGTAGATCAAGATTAGTTTCCTGCCTTGAAAATAAACTTGGAAACCATCTGTGCAAAACTATAAATTTTGATAGAATTTAAATGCTTTAAAAGTTGTTGCTTTAGACCTTTTTGGGCAACCAGATGTGAAGGTAAGAGAAGCAGCAAGAATTGGTGATGGTGCAAGTATAGAATCAGAAAATGGCTTAGGATGGAAGGGACCTGCTATGGACAGGGACACCTTCCACAAAACGACATTGTTCAAAGCTCCATCCAGCCTGATGTTGAAGACTTCCAGGGATGAGGCATCCACGACATATGGGTAACCTGTTCCAGGGCCTCACCATTCCCATAGTGAAGAATTTCTGCTCGGTATCTAATCTAAACCTGCATTCTTTCACTTTGAAGCCATCACCCCTTACCAAGTCACTACATGGCCTTGTAAAAAGTCCCTCTCCAGTTCTCTTTCAGGCCTCCTTAGGTACTGGAAGGCTGCAGTAAGGTCTGCCCAGAGCCTTCTCCAGGCTGAACAGCCCCGGCTCTATCAGCATTCTCTCACAGCAGAGATTCTCTCTCTCTGATCAGTTTCATGACCCGCCTCTGGACTCGCTGTTGCAGGTCTCTGTCCTTATCTTGGGGTCCCCAGAGCTGGATGCAGCACTCCATGTGGGGTCTCACCAGAGCAGAGGGGCAGAATCCCCTCCCTTGCCCTGCTGGCTGTGCTGCTATTGATGCAGTTCAGGATGTGTTTGGCTTTCTGGGCTGCAAGTGCACGTTGCTGGGTCATGTTAAACTTCTCATCAACCAACACCTCTGAATCTTTCTCTTCAGGGCTGCTCTCAGTCCATTCCCTACTAACCATGTATTGGTACCAAGGTTTGTCCCAGCCCAGGACCTTGTTCTTGGCGGTGTTGAACTTGATGAGGTTCACGGGGGCCCACTTCTCAGGCACATAAAGGTCCCTGTGGATGCCATCCCTTCTCTCCAGCACATCAGTCCCAGCACAGAGCTTGGTGTAGTGGGCAGACCTGCTGAGGGTGTTCTCCATCCCTCTGTCCATGTCACCAACCAAGATGCTGGTCCCAGTATTGACCCCTAAGGATCTCCAGTTGTCAGTGCTCTCCCCTTGGATCAAGCTGTTGACCACAACTGTTAGAGTGCAACCTTCCAGCCAGCTGTTTATCCACTGAGTGGCCATCTGTCAAATCCATGTCTCTCCGATTTAAAAACAACGACATAATGAGATAGTGTCGAATGTTTTGCATGAGTCCAGGTACATTATGTCAATTGCTCTTCCCTTATTCACCAACACTTTAACCCCATTGTAGGAAGCCAACAAATTTGGCAGGAATGGTTTGACCTTAGTGAAGTTGTGTAAGCTCTTACACATCACCTCCTTATTTTCCATGTCCCTTCTCACAGTTTCCAAGAGGATCTGCACCATGATCTTGCTAAGGCACCAAGGTGAGACTGGCCTTGTGTCTTCCTTTTTTCTCATTTTGAAAATGAGGGATTTTTTTGTTTGGGGCAACCAGGTCTCCCTCTTTCTTCTAGAGAGGGCTCATATTTTCCCTAGTATTCCTTTTATCACTGGTGTACCTGTAGAACCTTTTCTTGTTGCTCTTGACATCCCTGACCAGTTTTAATTCTTTGAGGGCTTTAGCTTTCCTAACCCAATCCCTGGTAGCTTGGACAATTCTTTATTTCTCCTAGATTACCAGTCCTTGCTTGCATCCTCTGTAGGCTTCCTTGTTTTTTTTGCTAGAGTTTGTGCAGGAGCTCCTTGTACATCCATGCAGGCCTCTCGGTGTTTTTGCCTGACTACTTCTTTGTTGCATTGCTCCTGCACTTGGAGGAGGTGATCCTTGAATATTAGCTAACTTTCTTGGGCACCTGTTCCCTCCAGGGCTTTATCCCGTGGTAATCCATCAAGTTTATCCCTGAAGATGCCAAAAGCCTTCTCTTGAAGTCCAGTGTAATCCGCTTGCTGTGCACCCTCTTTGCTATGAGTGGGAGGGCTCTGTAGATCCAGTGTGTCTGTTGCTAATCAATATATTGGGACTGCTGAGTGTTTGGAATAAAAGGCAAAAGAAAGAGAAAAATTAAAAACAAATACGAAAGGAAAGGTGCTTAAAAAGTGATGAAGGAGTGGATGAAGAAAAAAATGGTGTGGACAGAGCTGTAACTAAATTCTGGCTTAAAGATGCTCTAGAAAGAATTAAAGGCTTGATTTCAACATAGCTGATACATTTGACACACCAGAAGGTGTGTCTTTCTTTGACTTTCTTTGTGTCTTTCAAAGACTTTCTCCATCTAGCAGCAGAACATCAGAAAAGATATGGTCATTCTTTTCTTATTGTTGGAGTACTATGTAGGGAAATTTGTATTAAATCTTGAATGAAAAAAAAAGCTTCTTCTATTTAATGTTTGTTAGTTTTTCTCCCTTCTTCTGGAACTGCAGAAGATAATTCTTTCCAAGGGTAAAAATATAATCTGCTGATTTCTGTTATTCTGTCATTACTGTCTTAATTTAAAATGTATGGTTTTATTTTTCTGAAAGAATGTCCTTGTTTAGCCAGGAAAAGTGGTTTGTTGTAAGCATTACATAATTGTATTGAGTACCACTCCAAGGGTTCTTCAAAAGGGAAAAAAATGTCACTATTCACTTATAATAAAATGTCTTTAATTGAGAACAGTGGCATGATACTGTTTATAGAGTGCTTTCGTAGCAAAGCTCTCCTTCTGAAATCTGCACATAGAGTTGCCTGTTTGTGTGGCCCTGTGAATAGTTTTGAGCATCAGAAACTTTCTGAAGCTCCACTTCAGTTTAGAAAATAGGGACAGATGTGTCCAAGGGAAAATGGCCTCTTGCAGCAACATGTAGCCTTAGGCTTTTCATTGGTGACCAACTAAGTGTGTCAAATTGAAGTTTATTTAGGCAGAAATGTAGTGGAAGCCAAGAGTTGAGCTCAAATCAATTTGTTGCCTTTAACAAGGGTGGGGTTCATTTTTGTCAGGGCTGATATTTTCTCAGCATCAGTAAAAGCAGCAGTTCAGGCTTTTCCTGCACTGTAGAAGTTGTCTCAGATCTGCCAAACTAGTAATGCTGGATTCTGCAGCTGTCCCACAAATTAAATTTCTGCAGATTTAACTGAGTCTTGTGCCTCGAGCAGTTGCAGTGTTGGACTTGGCTGGTTTCGGTAAGACAAGTTATTAGAATACCCTTGTGTTTTAAACCATGTGAAAATTCATTAGGGAACTAGATCTGCTTTGTATCTTCTTAGTATATGAGCTTGACTGTTAATTCATACTGCAGCACAGTGGGGCTCTTTTGTTTCGGCTTTTTGGTTTTGTTGTGGAGGTTTTGGTTTTTGTGTGTGTGTATGTTTAAGGTTGTTACTATTAGACTTGTTAATTTTTGTCTTGCTTCTTTCCATTTACAGTATTTTTGTCCATAAAACATAAAAGCCCCTGAATTTGGAATAAGAAAACATTGTAAAAGTGTCTGTGTGTTTTAACTTGCTTGGCTAGAGCAAGATATTCGTATGGTTAGAACCATCCTGGAGTCAAACCTTCACGTTTAAATGTTTAAGTAAATAAAAATAAAAACAAACTTGGAAGTCAGACTAAACTGTGACTAAATACAAGTCTTTTAATTTCCAACTGTTGATGCTTGTCAGTCTTATGCCAGTTCTTTCAACATTTGGAGCCCTTAGTCTTCTCTTGTCAAATAAAGTAATAAAGAGCAAGGCACTCCACCTTTTTTTTCAGTAGTTGGTATAATGAGGTTGGAACTGGAGAATATACCCAGTATACACAATATCTGTTCTCTTTCTGGGCTACTGATGATAGTTTCTAAAGTAGAGGTACAGCAGTGAGCTAGAAATACCAGCCAGCTATCCTAAAGTTGCCAAGGGAGTCCTCTTTCCTGTTAATACCTTGCAATTTCAGAAGTCCTGTAGTTGGGTTGCTGTTTTTCAGACATGGTCTTTGCTTGAAAAAGAATCAGTCTCAAGGGTTTTTTTTTAAATTCTTTGGGTTTGTGGTTTGGGTGTTTTTTTAGCATTTTTCAGGTTTGTTTTGGTTGTTTTTAATACCTTTTAGCTGGGGATATGCTGAGACAGCCATTTCTGTGTTTAAAAGCACGGGAATTTCCAGTCACTTTCATTCTTCATCTACTGTGATAAAACTTTAAGAACCTAAATGTCATCTTGGTTGCCCTAAATACTGTATTAATGTGGCATAAAAATTAATCTTTACTGGAAAAATACCTGGGTCCAAATATATGATTGTAGGATAGAAGAAAATTATGAGAGTATGGTTTGCTGTGATTGATACATACCTTGAGATACCAACTGGCTAGCCAAGACACATTTTTTGAGGCATCATGGCAAAAGCAAATATCAGCTCTAAAACTGGTTTTATAAAAGGTTTTTGTCAAAAAAAAAGGTGAAAGAAATAGCTTTTGATGGAAACTCATTTGGACCCTTCGAGTAGTGTCGTTGTGGATTGTATTTTGTGAAAAAGAGCTTTGATTACCAGTGTCTGCACATACAAATGATATAAAGTGTGCCTTCTCCTGACAGGGTAGTTTGGACACTTTCTAATGAATTAATTCCAGTTTACACTTGTAGCCTTAAAATTACTGTTTTGTTTCTACTGGGAAAAAATACCCAATAAAGGTGGTACTGGAAATGAGCTGCTCCCAGTGCTGGCAGAACACAGGATTTGTTCTGCCCTGGTGTGACATACATGGCAACACAGAATAGCTGCTCCATGGAGGAAACCCATCAGTGGCATTTGGGGAATGCCCCAAGGGCATAGTTAAGTAACTAAAGCAAGTTATTCTCTGAATCTGAGTTGTTTGGAAGACTTCAGTTTTTGTCTTCATTGCTGTAATTGGGTGTTGCTGTTAAATCTGAGATTCTGCTGTGGAATTTGGCTATTTTTCACTCCTAAACTGGACTTCCCTGCTGTATTTGGTACCCAGTTTCCTAGAGTAGTGACAGGTAAGAAAGACACCTTGTGCTGCTTTTGTATCTCTTCATTCACTCTATAATTTCTCTGTTTCTTTAGGGATGTTCGGTGTGATGTCCCACTTAGATGTTTTTATGATTTCTTTGAATCTATACGAGCCAAGAAGTAGTTTGGCATATAAGCCCAGTGCGTGGCAAATGTTAAGTTATCCCCCATAAACCCTTGTTAAATTAAAAATGCTTATCTTTGTATTGAGACAGCTGGGTCTTCTTCATTCTCAAATGTAGACTAGCCACATACTTGTGAGAGCTTGAACAAGGGCTTTATGTGTGAGTTTTTCACTTAAGTAAATTAGTATAATTCAAACCTTTTTTTTTTTTTTTTTTGGTACCAGCCTGTGAGTGGCTTAGAGGATACAAGATTGCATCATTGTATGCTGAAGTGCGATTAACTGGTTTTGAAAGTTACCCCCACCTAGAATTACTGCATTATTGGCATTTTGCTTAGTGTGCAAGAGGCTCCAGAAGCTTTAAATCTTATTTTCTGAGGTTTTTCTAAAAATGAGAATCTGTATCTTTGTTTCTAAAATATGTGTGTAATTTAGCTTCCTATGAAGTAGATACACATAGATATCTTTCTAAAGAAATTAGGGGGGGAGGGGGGGATGACATCCTGAAAGGCTGGTGCTTATTTGTCTGAATATAGCCAACTAGGATGTTTTTCTTCTGAATGAAAAGTAATCTCTTTGCAGTAAGGAATCAGTTGTAAATGCAGTTTCCAAAACAATCTGATTTTGAAAACAACTATTAGGCTAATTGGTCATTAGGTTTTGAAGCTCTATAATCAGGCTTAATGTGGATGGCCTCACAACCCTAATTACTTAATAGTGTGCTTAAATGGTTTTATTAATGTAGGTTCAATTACTGCTGTTGGTATTTTGAGACATGCCAACATTACCTGTCAATAAGCACATACTGCAGCATTTAATTTAACAAAAATCTTCATATGTAAGCAATATTAATGGGAATGCTAATATTTGCTTTTCCCAGCTGCCAATATCTCCAGCTGTATTTTCTTCCCTTCCCCATCTTCATCAGGATTTTCCATACCTGATCTCCCACCTCGTGCTACGCCAAGAATATTTTCCTGTGCTTGATGTAAACCCCTTTTGTCTCTCCATGCATCTGATGAGTGACTAACGGTGACTTTACCCTCCCTCATTAGTCTGTGTTTCACTCTTTGCTCTGCCAGTCAGTAATGAAATCCATTTCTGGTTAGTGGGAGTAAAGAGCCTGACTACTGAAGCAGCACATGCATCAGACACATCAGCCTTTCTGCTGGCCTCCTAAGCTAAAAGGGATGGGCTCTGGTTACAGTGCATTTCCACTTGTCTAGCTTTTCTTTCATCTTCAAAAGAGGTAGGACAGTCAGAGGGAAAGATGAAATGGGAGATGGTATAAATCAAAAGGGAAAATACTTGTTTGTAGAAGAAGGAGGGAAATGGAAAATTACCTTGGGGGAAAGAGAAGGATAGATAAAGCTGAGTCAGAGGAGGTTTAGGGTGGATATAAAGAAAGGGTTCTTCACCCAGAGGGTGGTTGGGCACTGGAACAGACTCCCCAGGGAAGCAGTCACAGCACCGAGCTTGACAGAGTTCAAGAGGCACTTGGACAACACTCAGGAACATGGTGTGACCCTTCGTGGTGGTCCTCTGCAGGGCCTGGAGTTGGACTTCAGTGATCCTTCTAGGTCCCTTCCAACTCAGGATATTCTGTGAAGTCTTCTTTTATAGAATGGAATTGTTAATGCAAAGCCACCTTTCCCTGTTGCTCATGACCCTTAATAAAAACAAAGGGCAATATTATTAATATTCAGATGTATTTAAAACATTCATAAAAATTGCCAGTTAAAGCAGCTTTAACATGATCAATGGTTGTTCTTCATATACAGTTTTACAACACAAAAAGCTTACAACCCCTCACAAATACAGAGGAAATTCACTGCTGCTTGTATTTCAGAGTGGTCATAGTGGGATAATGAAAGCATTGCAGACTTTTTTCTAAATACTGTATGTTGCTGCAGAATAAAGCATTGTGAAATAAATCTAGTTGTGTGGTGGCTCTGGAATAATGACTCAATTTATAAATAACTGCTCTGAAGCAATTAGTTGGTATTATACTGTGCAGTTCTAAAGTAATCCCCTTTTAATTTCCAGCATGCAGCTGATGGTGGTGCTTTACTTCATCATAGCTGAAGTGGAATAGAGAATGAACTGAAGCCTCAGCAGGGTTGAAATAAATGTTACACATTTATGTGTACAAGCTGAGTGTCTGTGCTAGGAGTAGCTGAGTGAGCATGCTGGCACTTTACGTGAGAGGTGGTGTCAGATTTTAGAGGAAATGTGTTTTTTCATGGATGAAGAAGAAATAGTTAATTACTTCTATGATTTTGGAGTCAGTTTAGGATGTTGATTTGAATGGTCATTCGTGAAATAGCTAAAACTGAGGGTTTGTTTTTGCAGAAAAAAGTCTGCCCAGGTTCTGGAGATGCTGATTTAAACATACTAATCGTTTTGTGTGGTCTGGAAAGGAAGAGAGGTAGAATCGAGTAATTTTATTCTGGAAAATTCAAAATTATTTTATGAACAGAAGAAAGTGAAGTTATTTTCACTATCTTGTCATTCTCTTAATTTTGCTTGATTCCTGAAACTCACGTCTCATTGTAATTCTGTATCTAGATAATACACAAGATATGACAGACTGAAATAAAATGCAAATGAGTAAGGAAATCTAGTCTTTTATAGTAATATTTATTTTCAAAGTTCTTGTTTTAACAAACTGCAGGGTTTCTTTGTAGTAGATTGCTACTTTAAGGAATAGATAGACTTGTACTTTCAAGAGATAGTTTGAAAACATCAGCATTTAAAAATACTTCCTCTGCCAAATGGAAAAATACTGTTCCAGGCAAATGTTACGTAGAACCTAGCTGTACACAGAGATTTTTCCAGACTACCTAAAATAGAAACTTGATGTGAAGCAAGATTCTCCTCCCAGATTTTGTTTATACTGTGTGAAAGCCTGGTCCTTGACTATATTTTACAGTGCAGAACGCACAGAGTGCAGTCGTATTCCCCAGCTGGATGAGCTTATGCTTTATGAAGCAAACATGTGACTGCTGTGCACTGTTCATTGTGTTGATAACTGTGCTGGGTTTTGGCAGAGGTAGAGTTAATTTTCTTCATAGTAACTAGTACTGGGCAGTGTTTTGGATTTGTGCTGGAAACAGTGTTTAAACTGGTTTAGCATGGAACATAACAACCCAAGGTATGCTCAAGTCTTCACTGCAAATGTAAGAGGAATTCATACACCACTTCCCTGTTCAGCCATCCCCAGGAGAAGAGGGCTCCATCACGCCCGACAGTGACTTGGGATGATAAACACCACCATTCCAAACTTGCCCCCATTCCTCCTTCTTCCCTCAGCTCTATATGATCAGCATGACACCATGGTCTGGGGTGTCCCTGTGGTCAGTTGGGATCAGCTGTCCTGGCTGTGTCCCCTCTTTGTGCATCTCCTGCCGATTGCTGGTGGGGTGGGATGAAAAGCAGAAGAGGCCCTGCCTCTGTGTAAGGGCTGCTCAGCAGTAACTAAATCATCCCTGAGTTATCAACGCTGCTTCCTGCAAAAGTCAAAAACATGGCCCTGTACCAGCTACTGTGAAGAAAATTAATGCTGTCCCAGCCAAAACCAACACAATGACCAAGCTGTAAATTTGGTTTTAAACAACAGGGAAGTTTGAAGTGAAATGGCAGGAACTGTTATGCATTGAAGCCTCCTGGAATCCCTGCTTGGAGCTGCCACCTGTTCAAGCTAGTGACAAAGCTGAGGAATAGAGGAAGGGAACGAGAAAGCTCTCTGACTTCAGTGGATTTTTTGGCACTGTTGCTTGGGTCTTAAGGAAACATAATGCAGAAAAAAAGCTCTACTGTAACTGCATCAGACTGGGAGATTAGGCTCTATTCAGTACACACTGTAACATATGCTTCAGGCTTTGGAAGAATTGAGCTCTTATCTAAATTGGTAAGCTTAAGGTTCAGGTTCTTGCATAGCAGCAGTAATTCCTCAGAACAGCACAAATGCCTTTTGATGGTGAATTATGGTGTTGTGTTACACAGCCAGTTCCCTACACAGCGCTCCTTGTTTGTTGCTTTGAATTGACCTTACAAAGATCTCAAAGCTGTGTACTTAAAAGTTAGGGAACATAAGAACTAAGGTGACTTTACAGTTCTAATTCATTCCTGGGCATGAATGTTTCAAATCTTTAATTGCATCGTCTCATCTGCCTGTGTTCTTCACAAAGCCAGAGCTGACTTAGTAGCTCGGGAAGAAAGGGGCTCACTTTACATCTGCAGGTCTTTAGTATTGTCAGGCAGCTGACATAAGTGCTGCATAATAGATGAACCCTGTTCTGAAGGAAAAGGATCTCGTGGTTTTGGTACATCCTGCACTGCTACTGGAGTGCTTCATAAAGAAATGTATGAATCCAGTTTCAGAGCAAAGCTCATCAATTTGAGGAAAGTGTTGCCATTCCTTTATCAGTGGGTGGGCAAACTGTAGAGGTGTCAAAGAGGTATGGCAACAGTCTCCCCATTTTGAGTGCCTAGTGTCCAAAGTATGTTCACAGCTCTTGATATGCTTAATACATACAGAGTTCTTGTTGGCTTTGATTGCAGAGGTATTTCTTCAGCATCAAGATAGAGTTCAGACTGCAATCAAATGAGTAGTGTGCAGTTACTCTGTGAAGAGCCTGGTTTGAACATTTTGCACAGCTTCACACTAGGCAAAGGAATAAATTGGCTTTCTCAGCATTTTGCTTCTTTCCCTCACTTCTAGCACTTTCTTTTTCCATTGCTTGCCATCATCATCAGACACTTCTGCTGCTTGAGGGAATTGTGTGATTGCACTGGGAGATCAATATTAAGTGCCAGTTCTTGCTGTTTAATGATGCTGCTGTGGTGAGGCAAAAGCTGCATCAGCTAGATCAGTTCTTTGATAGGGTTTATTGTCTGGCTGCATGAACAGTAGCATTGGCATAAACGGAAGCTGCAGGTTTTTGTGTCTGGGAGGGTGGGATCTGCCCAAAGCAAATTTAGAAGCCTTTTAAGAAGCACTGCTGTCAAACATGCAGCCTCAGTCAGATTGATTTTGCTTACTCTCTATCCCCTTTAACTTCTGCCCTCCCTCCCCACCCCCAGTCGTCTTCTGTCTGCCACAAGAAGCAAGGCATGAGTGCTAGGATGGGAGACCAAAATCCTAGGGATAAGTGTTACTACATAAGTCAGTTGTATCCCGAGATTGTGTCTTGGGCATGTCTTGAAATAGCAGCTTATGGGAAAGATGGGCACAAGTTCCTCCAGCCCTGGATTTGGGCGTTGGTTCCCATTTCTTGTCCATCAAGTTCCTGTCCTCCTTGCCCAGCCTAATGGTTCCTCATCTTGTTCTGATTGCCACCTGCACCCTTTTCAAACAAACTGCTCTGGGGAGAGGGGCTGTGTACAGCCTGCTTGCAGAGATAATGTCTTTATCTCAAAATGTACATCAAGGAAGAGCTCATCCATTTGAGTTGCTTTGTTTTCAGTGGATACTGGGTAGTTGCAAATGGAGGGTGCTTTCAGGGCTTCTTTAACTCAGCCACCTTTGGGCAGGTGGTCACACACATGGAAAAAAAACATGCTGTTGTGTCAAAGTTGGCATGTAAAAGGATTCTTTTCTCAGGCAGACTTCAGGTCCCTCTTCCAGAACTGAAGAAGCCAGGCCTTGGCAGATGAAAGGACCGGAACAGAATTAGATGTAGGAAGAAAATAGATATTTTTGCCAACTTGACTCTTGAAAGCACCCAATCTACTTTGGTTGATACCCCCTCCCCACCACCACCACCTCATCCTAATGAACCTTCTCTTACTTGTGTTGTAAGGACTGCTCTGGCAATTTTTTATAAGGAAGCAAAAGATGAGCTACTATGGTAGGAATATTTTCTTTCTTTGCACTAGTATGATGTGGAGACTTCAACTTTCAGAATTAATAATCTCAATTTATCTTATTAATTTATTAATTTATCCTAGTTACAGGTACTGTTGGTCAGCTGTTACATTTAGTGCTACAAATGTAGTGTTTGATCATTAGACTGGAGTTCAGCATTTTGTTAAGGTGTGAATTTTTGTTAGATCTGCTAAAACTTGCAGACAGTTTGTGTAGTGTTCGTCAGGATCTGACTTCTTCAATACGAACCTCAGGATGCCTGTATTTCTTATGGAGCTCAGCCTGCATATTTCAGAACATCTGAAGTTTAAATAAAAACGTTTTTCTCCTGTGTGCTCCTGATAGCATTTGGGAGGAGATACAGAGCAGAAGGAAGGAAGACGCTTTTTACTTTATTGTCGCGAGGAGCAAACCTATACGATATTGATTTATCTGAGACTTCATAGTGTATTTTGCAACTTTGTCAGCAACTCATGACTTTCTAGAGGATTCCTGGAAGTGTTCAAGGCCAGGTTGGATGGGGCTTTGAGCAACCTGGTCTAGTGGAAACCCTGGTCCCAAGGGTTGGAGCTAGATGATCTATAAGGACCCCTCCAACTCTGATTTTGGCGTGTTTTTTAATAGGAAAAATAATTAGTCTGCAGTGAAGGAATTGGAGCCTGTAGGCATTTAACTACTTTGTGTGCAGTGATCTTTCCTGTTCTCATTGTCCTCAGTGAAGAAAAGACTGCACACAGCAGGGGACTTGCTTTGTCTTTGTTAGGTTTCATTCAGACCTGAGTTTACACTTGTAGCCAGTGTTCTAGAAAGCCAAGTGCTGTACACATTTGCCATGTTAAACACATGGATATTGCGTGCTTCCGTTTAACAAAAGGTTGTATTTTTAATGAATCATGTTAATTACAAGTATTCCAAGGCAGATGGTTCAGGTTATACCATTAAATTTTACCTGAACAGCTTTTAGGGTGAAAATTTGATAAGGCATATGTATTTATCCTGTGACATATACATCTTATTATTTAAAATACTGTAAGCCAAATTAATATAATTTGAGAGTCATTGATCGGTTTTTGTTATGTCTTTTTGTAGGTAATTAGTAGACCCGTGGTAACTGCATATGTCACCAAATCCTGAAAGGGCAGAAGTACTTAGTTCTGGTTTTTTTTATCCCCATGGAAAAGTTAGGCATGTAATAAGGTCCTGCTTCTTAAATTGAATCTCTTTTTCTAGTAGTTGGAGTTTTATCCATGCTGTATTGTTTCTCTTGCTTCTTCTGTCATCCCCCAGATATATGTGCATGTTCTGTGGGGATTAGGATTCATCCAGGCAGTGTGCCATTTCTTGAATTTAAAAATGGAATTAAATATTTTTTAAAATAACCACCAACTTTGGTGAGAAATGTCTCAAAGGTTTAACAGAAGCAGCTGGAAAGATGCAGGAGCTTTTCCATCTGACAATGACATCAGTAGCCTTAAAAAGCAAGGAATGAGGAACAGCTTCTGTGGTTATGGCTGGTTGTCCTTCTCAGTGGGATCTTTCCCATCTGAGAGGCCATGGCTCAGACTCCCCCTCAGTTCCTTTCTTCTCACAGTGGTGCCAGTTTTGGGCTAACTTTCTGTGTAGGAGGTTTCTGTGAAGTAGGTGATGCTCATAGGGAGTCTGGACAATTCTGATACTCATAACGTTTGGTGGCTAACTGTCTTACACCTCTTCTTGTTTTATTACTAAGAATGTGAGAAGTGACTTTTTACTAGTTTGGCAGCACAGGGTGTAGTTTTATCTGGTTTTGTAAAAAGCTGAATGTCAAAATGAAGTTCAACAAGCACACTGACCTGAGCACTTGAGAATGTGCTTTTTATGTAGAATATTGTAAGAAGCCTACTCTGGCAGGATCTGGGAGCATGCTTGTAAACATATATTATGCCTTTTTTTGTTTTGTTTTGACCCTTACAGAGCCAACGGTGCGGGCAGAACTGATGGAACAGGTGCCTCATATTGCTATGTTCTGCCAAGAAAACAGACCTTCAATTCCTTATGCTTTTTCCAAATACCTGCTGCCTATCGTGGTGCGATACCTCGCAGACCAGAATAACCAGGTAAGTTTCTTGTAGGAGTAGTTTACTAGCTGCTGAAATCTGTTGTGACGCCAAGTTACTTAAATTTAGTATTGTGAAAGTGTGTTATATTTTTGGATATAAGGATTTGGAATGACCATGAAATACATGGTTCTATGAATTTATTTAAAGAAAATATTAAAGAAAAACTTTTAATGAAGATGTCATGACAGTTTTTTGCATTTAATGTGACCTGTCCTGACTTGGGGCCTTTTATCTGGTATTGTATGCAAAATCAGTCATTTAGACAAGCTTCCATAATTTAAATTCTGGCAAAAAGGAGTGGTAATAATGAAAAACTTGAGTCCTTTCTATAATTCAGGTTTTTAACACCATGATTTGTTACCAATTATTTGTATATCAGTTCAATAAAAGTTTTGGATTTAACTCATATGGTTTGTTTCTCTGCATGTATAAGTTAGCTTGTCCAAAGCTTTTTTGAGGCTTCTCCAGTAATTTCAGACTAGATTAATGCTAGTTGATACACTTTTTTCAATACTTTAGGCCTCTTGAGTTTGTCCCTTTTTTCCTTGCCCTTTTCAAAATTTACATAGTTAAAAATAACTACCCAAACCTATTTTTCGTAGTAGTTGTTTTGCTAATTCATGTATAATACAACAACCCTACTTTTGTTTGATGATCTCCTGCTAGAAGATTCAGTGATTTTTTTTTCATTGTTTTAACCTCTGTTGAATAGTCCATTGGGCTGCGGATCTCTGAAACAAAGAGCTCAAAGGTGTTTCCAAAATTGCTGCATTGCAGTATATGTAGTCTCTTGCTGTATGTAATGTTTTCTCTTCTGATGAAATTACTCCTTTTAGAGGCAGGGGTTAGCCAGCTGTGAAGTCAGTAATGGGTATCTTATTTTTGTACATTTATTTTTAATGAGACTAAGCAAAATTGTGTCTCAGAATTTAAAATCATTGGAAATAAACATAATGTTTCCTTGCCAGCCTATTTCTTGTTAATCTCAGAAAAAGCGGACTTGTTAATAAAATTCATCTTTCTTAGAAATTTGTTACTCTCCATTAATTGTGCTGCTTTTTCTTCACACATTTGCATGAGATTTGCCATGACTGTTCTTTCTGACATTAAAACAAATTGCATGTGAACCCCAGAAACTCCCGCACGTTGTCAGCCTAGGTGGGTGTCCACCTGCACGCTTCCCAAAACACAGGACAGCAAACATGAAGTGCTTGCAAAAGCACTTGTCCTCTCAGTGCGTGCAGTTAATACTGCCGTGTCTTGGTATATAGGTACAGCTTCCAAAATACAGCACACATGTGTTTACACAAATAAAACTCTGTCTGAATTGCTTGGTTCTATTTTTTGTCCTTTTGTGGCAGGTAAGAAAAACAAGCCAGGCAGCGTTGTTAGTGCTGTTGGAGCAAGAGCTCATTGAGAGATACGACGTGGAGACCAAAGTGTGCCCTGTGCTGATAGATCTGACAGCTCCAGACAGCAACGACGATGTCAAGACAGAGGCTGTGGCTGTAAGTAACAGCAGTACCAAGTCACACGGTCAAAAGTGTGCCTGGATGCTTGAGAGGGCAGTGGTGGTGGTGTGTTTCCAAGTTGCACAGCTGTTACTAAAAAGAAAATGTTATATTTCCTCTCAGTAACAAATCTGTAACTACTGTGCTGTGTCAGTGCTGTACACTCTGGTCAAGTTAAGATTTAAATTCAATAGCTTATATATGCTGTAAAAAAAACCAACCCAGCTGGACAAGACAGTGCAGGGAATTAATTTTATTGACTCCTAAAGCATCTGCTGTGTTGGCTTTTTAGTTTTTTGAAGGTTTGAATGTTTATTTTATGGAAGTTTAAATTGCCTGTGTGTGGAAAATTTCAATCAGTTCAAAAGCTTTAATGCCTCAGTTCTGTTGCTCCTTACTGTGTGTCTGTTCTCTTTATTGATTTTGTTGTGTTTTATTGGACAAAGTAATAAGCATCTGAGTTGATTAACTCATGGTTGGTTGGTTGGTGGGGTTTTTTTGCTTTAGACACAACCTTCATAATTAAAATGTGTGTGTTGAATTAAAATAGTAAGCAGATTAGTTAATTTATAATGGAGAAATGGCAGATGTATGCCCTTTTGTTTTCTTTGGTTTTTTTGTAATTGATACATTCTGCTGGGTGAATTTTTTTTCTTTTTGCCTGAAAGAGACCTCATTTAATATTTTACTTTGCTACAGTGGCTGGACAGATAAACAATAAAAAGGCTCCAGCACTGTTATATTTGGCACCAAATTTCTAGTGCTTCTTGATGAAGCTTACAAGTACATAAGGGAATAAAGTATTAGTTTCATTCTGTCTTCATGGTTTTGAAGGTACTGATGCTTGACAGAAATTTCTGTACCTCATCAACCTCCCAGAGATTAGAAAGCCATCATTTTTTATTATAGGGGAATGAATGTAAGTAGTTCTACTGACGTGTTTGGGAAAGGTAAATGTAAAATTCTTTTTGCTTTTTAAAGTTAATTTTTTTTTTTATTTTATGTTTCAAGTACAAATTAGAATGAAAGAGCAGTTAGAGGGAAGAATTCTTCTTTGGTGCAATAAATTTCTTGGGGAATTTTATGTTTGAGAGTTGCATATATGCAGTGTAGTGTTGTAATTAATTTTAAACCATATAGGACTCAGAAGTCTCTTGAGCATATTAATTGTCAAAAATTTTCTGTTAATTGTACATACATACATTTTGTATTGAAATAGTAAAAGAGTCATGTACTTTTTCTTAGAGGTCTGTTGGGTAACAGAATAATTTCTGAGAGTCCAGTTATCTTCGTTAACTGGAAATTTGATTAAGTTTATTGGAATATCAATGCCATCATGCCATCAATGCCATGTCATGACAAGGAAATGGGAAACACAATTCTTTGCAAAAGTGACCAAACCTTTTCAATTCAAATGGGGTTTTGTTTTCAATATTTTTCACAGTTTCCAGTAAAATTATGTTCATCAGAATAAATAGTAGATGTAAAAAGCCTCTTCTTAGTTGACACAGAGTGGTGTGTTGTGCAACCATCTCTGATTTGTGTCTGTCTTGTCATTAGATTATGTGCAAAATGGCCTCCATGGTTGGCAAGGACATCACGGAGAGACTGGTGCTTCCCAGGTTCTGCGAGATGTGCTGTGACTGCAGGATGTTTCACGTTCGTAAGGTATGAATTACGAGCATCTGCTCTGGGTTACCTGGGAAAAACGTGTCATGTGCTTGGAACTTGAATGTGACTAAGAAACTTTCCTGGTAGATCTCATTGGTGAAATGTGTAAGTGAAAGCTGCTCTCGTTTCCACAGATTTTAACATTTGACACTGAGATGTTTTTTTCCATAATCGCTATCCTCATTACTAGAAAAAAAGAAAGAATCTGCTTGTTCTTATGCTGTAGTGCAGGGTATATGTCCTTATGGTTGTGTTGGTAGACAAGAAAACATGAACCAACTGTGGCTGATACAGCATCAGCCACCTGAGCTTGTATCTCTGTGCACAGATGGAATTAAAGATGCTCATCTTCATTAAAGATGAAGTAAACCAGTATTCCATCGTGATGTTTAGGTGTAGAGGCTGTGTTTTGGCCTCATCCTGCCATTGAATAGCTTATTTCCCTTGATAGCTGCATGTATTCTTTAATTTCACAGCACCTCAAATACATTTTATCCTCTCTTCTTTTCTTTAAAGTTCTGGGGTTCTTTTATGATTAAAAAAGACTGACTAATTTTGATGAAAAAGAAAATTATTTCTTTTTAAAAAACCATGGAAAGTGATGGAATGGGAAAGTAGCTCATAATGAGTTTGCATTAAAGCACATTTTTCTGATTTTTAAAAGTTGTTTTTCCCCTTGGATTTTGCTGTATTAAAATTGTGGTCTTAGTCTTTATTTCTTGCATTCTGTCTGCAAGGTATGTGCAGCCAACTTTGGAGATATCTGCAGTGTGGTTGGACAGCAAGCCACCGAAGAAATGCTGGTAAGCCATTTCTTAAAGGGCTTTTCTTCTTAATACAATTCATGAGTGGAGCCAGGCAAGCTACAGAAGAAGGGCAGTTGATGAGAGATTGCAGGGGAGTGTGGCAGGGGGGATAAAGTGCTGGGAGTGGTGAGGTTTATGTATTGATTTAATCTGCTCCAGTCAGTTTTCCTGCCTCAAACAGCCTCCTGGAAAGGAGGGAAAGAAAGGTAAAGGATATAAGTGAATCTTGGAAATAACAAATGAAATAAAGGGAAGAGAGACAAATTCAAAATGGAAAAGCAGGGAACTGGATGGAACAGTGAGAAGAGGATCATTAACTGTGCCCATATTCCCATGTTGGGTCCTAGGAGTTGATAGATTTGGAGATGTGACAAGGCTAGGGAGCAGAAATCAGCCTGGCCGTCTCTGAGATCCCTCTTCAAGCTTCCTCCTCTTGGCAGTGTGGACAGTGAGCTTGTTGAGGGCCAGCAGAGGTTGATGAATCAATGCCCTGAATTAACAAGGGACTTGCATGGACAGAGTGTAAATGCAGGCATGACTTCAGACAGAGGCTCTGCAGCTTTTTGCAGTTGTGGTGTTAGGACAGGTAGGCCTGTTGTGGCTCTCAGGCCATTTCTTATGCTCTTAAAGCATTTGATGCATTTTTCTCTAGTTATTGAGTGATTCAAGTCATTTGGTAGTGAGTTCAGTTGTGTGGTTTTGCATCGCATATGCTTCCTGATTTGGGATGTAAATTGATTTCTCTCACACAACTGTCTTTTTAGTGATTAGCTTAATGAATTTGGATTAAAACTTTGTAGAGGGTGCAGTTAGACTACTATGAAATAAAAAAGTGATGATTATTTCATTTGAAAGCAGTAATGTGTGGCAGGACAGCTGGGGTTCTCTTCCTATAACAGAAAATGCCATTTTCTGCTCTTCTTGTATTATTGTTAGGAAAAGGGAGGGATGTAGAAAGCTGAGTGATAAAACCTCATTTTCGAACCTAAAAGCTTTTTTTGGTTGGAGGCAAAGTCCAGAAAACTTGGCTGCAGGGAGTAGGAGCAGCTGAACATCAATAACTGTGAACAAGGCTGTAGCAGCAGCCATTGGATTACTCCTGTTTTGTCACTGTGCCTGTTGAAAGCCAAGGCAGCCATGCATGTCTGTGCCTCACCTGCACTGTCCACCCTTACCATTAACGTTTCCAAAAAGCCCAAGCACCTGAGCACATTCAAAATTCCTCAGTTTTATTAGTAAAATCACTGCTCTGTTCAAACATGTTTTCTCTTTAGCAAATGCAGTCTTTCTCTCATTCCCCTATTTCTCTGAGAAAAGTGTAGGTAGAAAAAGAAGTTTTTTCTTTCTGAAGGAGCTGTTCCTTTGCATTTCAGTAAGAACCTTACAAAATATTTCAAGTGGTCTCTGATAGATAAAATGTTAATCATAGAATCAGAAAATGTTAATGTTTGGAAGGGACCTTAAAGGTCATCTAGTTCCAGCCTCCCCTGTCATGGGCAGGTATGCCTTCCACTAGATCAGGTTATTCAAGGCCTTATCCACCTGGCCTTGAACACTTCCATGCTTGGGCCACCCACATAGGCAGTGTGTTCCAGTGCCTCACCACGGTAAAGAATTCCTCCCTAATAATGCACCACTATTGTTTTTCTTGTCCCTGGTTTAAAAGAATGGTGTAGACATGAAGTCGTCTTACGATAGGTTTGTTGGTCTTGGGGGTATTTTGAAGTTGGGCTTTTGGGGGGGTGTTTTTTGAGGTATAAATCAGGTTTAAGAGTTAGTACTTTCTTGCTGTTCTTCAGACAGGTGCATTTTCCTTATCTGTGCCCATAAGTAATGTGAAAGCAGCAAATTAGAGGCGCGGTGCTACTCACTGTGTGTTCTTTGTCTTGCAAATGTTAAACTGTGCATCCAAGAATGAAGGTGGACAACCAGGTGAAGAAAATGAAAGTGAAAAGAGAACTTGTTTTGAAACAAGTGCTGCCTATTAAGACTTGCAAACTCACTTGCTATATTCCTAACAGCTGCCGAGGTTTTTCCAGCTCTGCTCTGATAATGTGTGGGGAGTTAGGAAAGCCTGTGCTGAGTGCTTCATGGCAGTTTCTTGTGCAACATCACAGGAAGTCCGGAGGACAAAATTGTCAACCCTTTTTATTAATTTGATTAGTGATCCTTCACGATGGGTAAGAATTGCTTTTTATTTTTTGAATAGCTGTCATATTTGAAGGATTTTACTGCAATACTCCACATAGAAGTTCTCATGGGTGTGGATAATCTAATTTATTTCACGCACCTCAAGCAAAATTGTTCATAGACTGTTTAGTTCATTGATGGGTGTAAAGAGTCCCTCACATTTTCACTGCAGCATGTAAGAAAAACTGTGTCAGTGGAGTAGTTTTTTTTAGCTACAGAATTGTCTGTGACTTAACATTGCTGAGAATCATTAACAAAACTGGAAAATTGGTTATGATATACTTGTACTTCTTCAGGTTCCATACTGCCACCATGTCATTTTTTTGTGGGAAGGGGTGGTGGAGTTTGTGGTTGGTTTGGAGGTTATGGTTTTGGGTTTTATGGGAGTTTTGGATGTTGATGATGGGGGAGATTTTATTAATTAATTTTTTATTGTTTCTTAGGTGATGGGGGGTTGTTTTCATTTTGGGGAGGGAGTTGGGTGGGATTTTTTGTTATGGTTTGGGAGGGCTTGGGTTGGTTTTTTGTTTGTTTAGGGGGAGTTTTATGATTTTCAAGATTTACTCTTAAACCTTAAGTTTGTTAGTGAGCAGACTACTTCCAAGAGCCAAGGATCATCTGCACAGAAGCATGAGCTCATGGATCTTGGAAAGTCATGCAAGTTGTAGCCCAGCAGAATTAATCAAATAACAAATATTGAGATAAGAGAGTTGTTGAGGAGAATAGATAGTGGGAGCAAGGAGGAGCAAATGCACAGCACAGCCAAATAGAAAAGGGAAAGAAATACAGTGCTTATCAGTCAGATTTGTGAAGTGAAATGTCTGTTTACTGTGTGTGATTTCTTTTTCCTTTCAAGTTGTTGAAATTCTGACCTGAGCTCTCAAATTTACCTGCTTCTATTATCTAAACAGATTCTTCTTCCTTTGGTTATGGGGAATAAGCCTGGCAGTTTGGTTACCTGTGATTTAACTGGTTTCACCCTGCTTTTTCATTTTTCTTAACATTTTTTTTTAAACTTGGCACTCTGTATACATCTGGCTGATTCTTTCCAGAGAAGAGCCTCTGCTCTTGATTTCCTTAGTAGGTTTAATGACCCTTTCAATTCTTAGTAGCAGGCATTTTATGTTTTATAAGACAGCAAGATAAATATAATTTTGTTTTTTCACCTTGGACCCTTTCCACTAGGTTCGCCAAGCAGCTTTTCAGTCTCTGGGGCCTTTCATATCAACTTTTGCTAATCCATCTAGCAGTGGCCAGTATTTTAAAGAAGAAGATGGTAAAAACCCAGAAGATTGTGGTTCTGCACAGGAAAACAGGTAAATTTGCTAAATCTACAAGTTATTTTTGCCCCGTTGTTGTTCTTCTGCATGAACTGCACATTAGAAAAACGAAATTTCCTAGATAAATTGAATATCTGGTAAATGGAAAGATCTGGATCTTCTCATATTCAGAGACCAGAATTAGGATATATGTTCTGTGGTGAGCTGACTGACTTGATAGCCAAGGAGGAGCAGTGCATACCGTGTACCTGGATTTCAGGAAGGCTTTTGACGTGGTCTCCTGTCAGATGCTTGCGGAGAAGCTGCAGAAGCTTGGGTTGGGCGAGGAGGCAGCGAGGTGGGCTGAGGGGAGCCGGCCTGGCGGGGCCCGGGGGCACCGCTCAGCTGCGCGCAGTTGAAGGTCACTGGTGGTGTGCCAGGGGGATCAGTGTTGGGCACAGTCCTGTCAACATCCTCTTCAGTCATCTGGATGGTGGAGCAGGGTGTAGCCTCAGCAGGTCTGCTGGTGACACTAAGCTGGGAGGAGTGGCTGCTTCACCCGCAGGGTCATGCTGCCATCCAGAGGGAGACCTGGACACGCTGGAGAGAGTACAGGGAAGGGCCACAAAATGAGCGTAGCATCTCTCCTGTCAGGAGAGTCTGAGAGAGCTGGGACTTCAGCCTGGAGAAGAGAGGGCTCACTTGGGGGGGGTCTTACCAATGTTCATAAATACCTGAGGGGGAATGAGAAGAGTAGGAAGCTGGACTCTCTTCAGTGATGCCCAGTGACAGGAACAGAGTCAATGGCCACAACCCTAAACACGGGAGGTCCCCACTGAATATCAAAACCCACTGTTTTTAAACTGTGAGTATTACTAAGCACTGGCAGAGGTTATCCATGAAGGCTGTGGAGTGTCCATCCTCTGAAATACTCAAAACCTCTCGAGACACAGGTCCTGGGCAACTGGTTCTGGTTGCCCCTGCTTGAACAAGGAGGTTGGCCCAGGTGGCTCCTAGAGGTCCCTTCCAACCTTGACTCTTCTGTGATTCTATGATTTCTTTTGTTATGGTGTAAGTAAATTTATTTTGACTAATAACAAGTTGATAGCATGTGTGTGAATTTTCAAGAGCATAATAAGACTATTTTGGTTCTGTAATGTCCATTTTCTTTGGCACTCAACAGTGAACAAGTCAGGACCACAGAAGATGTCACAACAGATGAAGAGCACAACAGGACAGAGGATCTGTCTTCGCATAGTGATGATAGTGATGATTTTGCAACAAAACTTGAAAATGTCATAGAAGATCAAAATACAGTGTCAAATAACTCCAAGAGGGAAAGTGATTTCCAGACTGAATCATCCTTCCATTGCACTTTGCCTTCCGAATCTTGTGGGGAAATGACAGATGAGTATGAGCAAAGTTCTCATTGCTGTACAACAGATCTGCAGGAGGCTGGGCTGAATTCACAGGAAACCTCTCTTTCAGAGCAGGAATTATACAACTCTTTCCATTTCTGGAGGACTCCACTTCCTGAAATAGATATTGACTTTGAGCTTCAGCAGACTTGTGATATAAAACTTGATAGAGAAATTCAGGAACTCACTATGCCAGTGTCTCCAAGCATTCCTATGGCAACAAGGAAAGAATTAGAAGAAATGATAGAAAATTTGGAACCCCATATAGACGATCCAGATGTTAAAGGTATGGTAAAGATACTGAAGCATTTTCAGTGTTTGGAGATGTGCATATGTTGCTTCAGCAGTTTGGGCTTTAACCTCTTAGTTGTTTTAAAAGTCAGAAGCACTGTTTTCTCCTGGTCCTCAAAGAGATTGAGGAAAATTGATAGCAAACTAAAAGGGAATTTGCATTTGTGTGAAGATGTTTAAAAGGAGTATAATTCCTTTTATAAACTGAATGCACATGCAGTTAGCAGAATGAAGTTCTGACTGCCTGTTTTGACATAATGAAATAGATGGTTCAAAGCATAAGCTGTTGATAAGCAAGTTTATTTCTGATTAGCATACGTGCAAAATAAGGCAGATTAAGAGTGGGGTTTTTTTAATTATCAGTGTGAATAATGGTTTTCTTTTTATGCATTATCCATTTGATTTTGGATGAAATAGTCTCCATTTTTTTCTGCTTTGTTATTGCAGTCACATGTTGACAGCTTTAATGCGACAAATTTGTCAGATCAGGCTGATAAGTGATCCGAGATGGGTTCTTGAAGTGAATGCACATTCTCCATTTTAAAAGCTCCTGAAGAATGGAGAAGGGTTTCATAAGTGTGACAAGGTGGTGGAGCAGCACTTCAGAGACACCTCCTGAGCTAAAAGGACTTGGCTCTTCTACACATAGTTACTGGAAATAGGCTTTTCTTGGTATTCATATGGTGAAAAAGTTCTAAGGCACATCGAGCTTAAGTGTCACAGTCAAAAAGTTGGGAGATACCACTAAGGAAGAAGCCATGTTATTTAGGAGGTGAAGAATCTGTAGAGAGGAAGCATGCCTCTGTACCAGAGAAAGTAGGGGCAGGAGGAGGAAAAGAAGAGGCAAGTTGGGAAAAACATTTTAGGATAAACTGATATTACTTTCAACTTCTTTTACTGTTAGTAGGTTGATATGTTAATAACTTTTCTTAAATCCATTTTGTACTTTTATTTAATCACTTGTGAATCAGCAGATAAAACTTAGCTTTAGGAGTGCTTTGGGCACTAAGGAAAGAGGTAAGAAAAAAAATTCACCCTTGCTAATGACTTCAGTCTTCATATAACCCATCCCTGAAGGCAGCTGCATAAGTTTGCACTACTGTTCAGGTTTACTTTGTAAAACTGTTCTGTCTACAGTTAGAGAACATACTGTAACACATAAATTACAGTGGTTTATGTAAGCATGTAGTTGTATATCCAGATGAGTTTGTTTATCATGTGTGTTCATGTCTTGTTTCAGAGCAAGTTTTTGGAATTCTTTTTGTTTGTAGTTCTCTTGATTGAATGTCAGGGGATTTTCTGTGGAGTTGTTGACCAACATGTCAGTAGAAGAAAACTGTTACTAGGTTGTCAACACCATGGGTTCCCCCACTCTGACTTGGTCAAGGCTATATAGGGAAGCCCCATAAAAGCTCCTAAATCTTCTACGCTTTTTTCTCTTGCCTGTGCTCTCGTTATTCGGTCTAAATACTTGAGAAGCTGGAATTTAACAGCCTGCCTGCTTTGATTTTTGTAACATTGCAATTTTAATTTTGCACGAAGTGCAGTTGGTATTAATTTTGCATGCATGTCTCAAACACTGTGGCACACATAGAAGTGATAGATATCCAAACTTTAGTCTCTGACTAGCTAACTTAATGCCTGTGTTTTGAACCTTACACTTCCTAAATTGTGACAAAAGGTAGGCTTGCTCTGGGGGTAATCCAGAAGATCAGAGCCCTGACTCTTTGCTCATGGCAGTATAATCTAAAACTGTTGTTGCAAACTGATGGTATAAATATTAAGTCAAAAGCTTATCCTAGTTAGTTTTCATAGAAATTTTATGAAACTGCCTAATTTCACAGATAATTTTGTCTCCAGTATACATGGCTTACAGACGTATGCCCAACAGCTCTGGTCCCAAATGGTCCATAGGGTCTTTCCCTGCCTGCACTTCCCCTCTCTGCAAAGCTGGCCATTATGTTTTTGAATCTTGTACTGTGAGTAGGCTTTGCTTTGACAGCAATGACTGAGCAAGCTAGGAGGGTTTTTTTCCTCTCTTTATTTCTTTTTAAATCCCTGTGATCTTTTTCTTGCACTTATTTTCTTCATTGGCTTGCTGTCACCTAAGTCCTGGACTCCTGCTTCCATGCTGTGCTCCTGTCTTTAATGCTGCATTCCCAGCCAAGGGATGGGAGTGGAAGATGCTGTGTTCTCTGTGGTGGGTAAGTGGAGGCCTGCCATACTGGAGAGCTTCCATGGGTACACATCTTCTGGCTTCTGTAGCAAATTGGCCAAGCATCCTGAAGGCATGACAAGATGAAGTGATGAAGTGTGGTTTGGGAATGAGACTGTGGTGTATGATGTTTTGCATGTGTCAATAAGATTAAGTTGTTCAGATGACCTTGTCTCTGGCTGTACCTTGACTCTGCAAATTCAGCAGCCCTCTCTTGTCTTGACCTGGGTTTTTGATTGTTTTTGTTTGGCTTTTTTTTAATGTTTTATAAATTTATGAGAAGAAAATCAATTCCTTCTTGTCGGGAACCATAATGGCACAGGGTTTTTGAATTTTCTTAAGATCATACTGAATTTTTATTATTTGAATCTGCAGAATACCTAGGGATAGTAATAAGGTGCTGTTCTTCACTGTTCAATCAGAGGAGGTTGATAATTTCTATTTTGCTAGTTGGTTTCAGAGTCAGTCCCTGACAGCTGAGGCAGATGTGGAGATTTGGTGCTGAAGTTTAGCCAGCAATGATTCTTTCCGAGTCAGAAAAATACGGTTTTGTTGGGGTTTTCTTGGTGGGTTTTTTTGGTTGTTGTTGTTGTTCCTTCCTCCCACCTCACCCTCTGCTTTGCACTGTATGTTCATCCCTAGCAGCTACTATACCTTTGTACCCCTATCCCTTCCCCTCCACATGTATTCCCCCTCCTATTTCCTTTTTTATTTTCATTTCTCTTTTGGGTTTGGCATTCCTCTACTTCATATGTTTCACTTCACCCTTCTGTGTTGTGTGAATTGCTTCTCCCGTCACCTGCTTGCATCATTATAGTAGAGGTACTGAGAAAGAAGTCAATTTTTATCTGAGGAATACCTGAGTGTACCATGCCAGTGGGAAGAGTCAAAGGAAAGACATCACCAGGTCGTGCAGCCTGGAGTATGGCATGTTCAGTGCATGTCCCCATCTTCCAGATGTCTTAGGTGCCAAACACTAAGGGATTGCTGTTTACATACAGATTGGTCATGGTTATGTGTTTTTTGTTTTGGTGTTTTATTTTGGTTTTTGTGGGTGGTTTTTTTTTTTTTTTTTTGGAGGGGGTCATATTGGTTTGTTCAGAGTTTTCTGCAGTGCACCTCAGTAGAGCAGTTTTTGTTTTTAGCCTTAAATCTTTGTTTCAAGGCATAGAGACTGATGAGATCTCCAGCAAAAACAAATTTTTAATGGTAATCAGTAGCCATCATAGACTATTTTGTTCCCTAATCTAGTTTTCAAAAAAGAGATGAGGTGTTTCACCTGAATCTCACTCTTTGGGGCTTTCCTTCCAGAACTAGCTTATTGCTAGTGATAAATCTAAGTAATAGGTGGTTGTGCAGTCTGCAACCAAGATAAAGACAGCCTGTCTTCTCACAGGCAAACTGCTAGCTAGGAGAGCTCCACAGGCTGTGCAGAGTTAAGCACTGGTATTGTAATGCCTGTTAAAAGGATCTTTCCAATCCACTGGCCAAACATCTGGAAGGTCTCAGGCTGGGAAATGGGAACCTGCACGTTCCTGTGAAGTGTGCCGGCTTTTAAAAATTATCACAGGGTCTTTTTTCAGGCCAGATTTGTCCAACAACTATAAGGTTATTGAAAGGGCAGAAACTCCTGAAAACCAGGAAGTTCAGTAACACCAGATAAAATATGGTTTAGAATTTACAGATTGTACCAGTTACTTTAGGATGCAGGTACAGTAGTCAAGACTAAATACTTTCTTGTTTAAAAATACATCTCACCTGAAGCAAAAGTTGAAGAAAGAGTTAATTAATGGTCTCAGATCCAGTGAACATTGACTTACCTGAGCAATGCAGTTACCTGAGTTCTGTGCTATGTGCAGAACTCACCTTTAAACTCCAGTTTTCACTGGTGGTAGTTGTGAAAGCTGGTTAGCTAGCAGATTCCCTTCTTGAAGCATTTCTCTGTCATTCATGAAAGGGGGGGAGCCTTATCCTTAACTGGAATTTGAAATGATTTTCTGTAAACCTGAATGATTGCCTGTCTCATGTCAGTAGGAAATCTCTTCATGAGAGATGAGGAGCAGCAGCAATGCTTGGCTCTTCTTTTAACTGAACCTTAAGGTGTTCATAGACTTCAGGTCATTCCCCTTTCAGTGAATGGCAGCACTGAAGTCAGGAATAAGCATTAAAGAAGAAAGAAGGCACTTGCCAGTTAATGAAATCCTTGGGAGTTTGGCTTCTCCTGTCCTTCATCCCCACATCTTGAGATTGTAGAATTGACAAGAAGCTGAGGAAGTGCACATTTTTGTCACATTTCTAGAGCAGGCATAGCAAATCAGGATAGGTGTCTCCGTTCTGTTGAGCCCCTAAGCAAGGGTGGTCCAGATGTGCAGACTGACAGTGGGGCATGGGTGGGGAGAATATGTCTTGGAAAATTCCCAATTACTGCTGTAGATACTTTTGTTACTAGAAGTAATCTTTGGAGCTCTGTGTGGGTTTTTCAGAAAATACAGTGTTGAAGCAGTATGTGTTTCCCTAGTCAGGATAAGGTTTCTTGACTTTAAAGGTGAGAGGAATGCACATTTTTCATGAAGTTGTCCTTCAAGAAGGAGGTCTTCAAGAAAAATGTCTCCTTGATGTGCAGCAGATTATCATTATTTTTCATTTTCTTGTTTGATTTCTCTAAATGAAAATAGTTTGGAAATAAACCAGGCATTTCTTTCCCTAGCATAGCCACCTATTTTGCCTGGTTTTGATGATGATTTACTTAACATTTAGGTTTTGGGGAAATTTATTAACCTTGATCTTTTTTATTCCCATGGGTGTTAAATACATATGTTTATTGCCAGTGAAGTAATAATTGAAGAGTAAAGTTGTGTAGCAGTCTCTTACTAGTCTTAAAACTTGTAAAATTCCTTATTTTTATGTATTTATATGTAAATGATATATTTTATATTTATTTAAACTATATTTTTCACATGATTCATAGTGGAAGAATTAGTATAACGTTGGTTGTACATTTAAGTTTTTAACTGTGTTTTCCTGTTCCTTGTTGAGGAATACAGTAATACAGCAATAATATCTTCAGCTTATTTTATCAGAAACTGGACACAGAGAGTTAGCATTGCATATTGTAAAGAATTGTCTTTATTCCTGCTCATTAGACTCTGCCAACAAACCAGTGAACCCACAGTGTTTTCCAGTTTTTGCTAGATTTTGCGAAGGCTTCTAATCTAAGATTTTGCTGAATTAACAATTTTTGTTTCTTTCAACAGTTGTATTTCATATCTGTTTCTTCCATCTACAATTGAGTCCACCTTTCTTTGTTTAGTTCTGTTAACAATCATATTCAAAGGAGGGAGAAAGTCAGAATTCTGTAGTTGAGTATGGCAGTATGGGGTTGAAAACAAGCATATGGTTTGTTGTGTAATTTCATGGTGAACATTTAAGAAACCTTGGAAAAGACAAAATCTATGAGGAACAGATCTTCTGGGTGGCTGGGTAAATTTAGTAAGTAAGGAGATTATTCCTCCTTGCCTTCTTGGAAAGAAGTGGAGGAGGAGAATGGCAGGGTAGATTAATTTGCACTGAATTCTGTGTCACTTGCAGCTGAGATTGCCTCCAATACCTGATCTCAGGTCAGGCTATGTCCAAGGAGCATTGCTCAGCAAAGCTTTTTCTAATTGGCAGTAAACAGAGGGATGGGAAGCAGAGCAGCCTCAGGACTGCTGAATCTTTTCCAAAAGAGTGGATAGCAGAGTATGAAGTGCTAGTGCCTTCTTTAGATTAATAAGAGAACATCAGACAGTGCAATCTTCTTGTTTGTTTGGAGAATCCAAGGAGGCTGAAGTATCGGGTCTGGCATCTTTCTATATAGATCTTGCTTTAGAGTTGCTATTAAAATGTAAGAATTTGATGTACAGAGGGAGAAAAAAACTTCTCAGAGAACTGAAATACTTTGTGTATTACTAAACCTGTTCTCAATCTTTATTTGAATTACTTTGTCCCTCTTTCTCTTAGACCCACCTCCCACAAATGGCCCAATCTCTAAGTTAATATTCATGGGCTGTTCTGCCCCCCAAAAAAAACTATTGGCACCATTAATATTTCCAAAAATGGGTAAAGAACCGATCTGGCCATAACAGCAATCTCCTTATGGGAATAAGGGTTATGGGGTTTATTTGTTTATTTTAGCTTTAGGGACAGATTTCACTGGACTGTGGTGTGGTTTAGTGCCCTAGGAAAAGAGTGGGGTGTTAATCTAGGACTTAATTGGTCTCTAGTTTGGGATTTACCAACAGCTGATGAATTTGAGTTGGTACCTCTCCTGTAGTTCCTCCACCATCTTTCACTTAATTAGACACTGTCTGGAAGTTGATCTGTGGACTTGCTAAAAGTTTTATTGCAGTTCAGTCTCTCATGTATTTCTCTTTCATGTACTGCAGCACAAGTGGAGGTGTTGTCTGCTGCACTCAGAGCATCCAGTTTGGATCCTCAAGAAGAGACAATGGCCAGTGTTGGCAAGGGAACAGATTCACAGACTGAACTAACCATCGATGACCAACAAAGTTTTAAACCTGTACTGGGTGATATTGTGCCTTTAATTGGTGACACTGTTGAGGTAAGAAGAGAGTTTTTACTTTATTTTTTCTCCCTATTGGGATTTCCAGGGCTCCAGTAGCAGAGTGTAATTTGCATTCATGTGAGGATTGCAGCCAAATGCTTTCTACTTTGGGCTTGTGTGGTGTTCCCTTTTGTTTGATGGTACTGAAGTGCTAGCTGCTGAAATAAAATGAGTTGGGTTGGGTGCTTTTGTTTTTGCCAATTCTGTGCTTCTCCATGTAAATTCTTGAAACTGTTTCTGTTAAAATCTCTGCTGTGACTGTTGCATTTGAAGATGTTTTAATGCTACCACATTTTATTAATGTGAAATTGCCTTGCTTAAAACAGAGCCCCTTCTGATAATGAGCGAATCTTCTCCAATGCCCCTCCCTGAACCCTGAGAATGAGATCCTTTGCTCCCTTTGCTCCCTGTTGAATTGATTCATTATGGTTTACTGGTCTGCATCAGAGAAGTTCAGGACCTGCAATTGAGATGTTGTGTGGACTGCTGAAAGAGAAAGTTATTCTAGCAATCAGTACCATCTTGAAGTTCTTTGCACTTAATCTCCCTGTTCCCTGCCTGACTGTAGTTCTGGCATCTGATATTCTTTTCTGTTCTTTGCTGTGTCAGACCAAACCCACTACATTGACTGCATATAATGCCACGAGATCAGGTGCTGTTAAATGCTGTTGCTGTTGCAGACAGCAGTGGTTCCAAAATAGGCTCCATAAAACCAGAGCAAGTGATTGGTTGAATCATACAACTGAAATTGTGTTTTCCATATGAAATTTTGACAAACATCTTTGAAATGCTAGGAGTTAATATTAGTTCAGTGCAAACATTTTCATCATTCTTTAATTAGAGCAGTGTTTCTTGATGACATTTAATTAACTTTTTCTCTAAGATGTTGGTTTACCATCTAGACCAAAAACATATGAGGAGTTCAGGAATGTGACATTTACTTGGATACTGCTGATTATACACAATCATAATTTAACTCTACAAATGTGGTTTTTTCAAAAACACCAGCCTGCCCCCGATTCCTTTATGTCAGGCTCAATATGCTTTTTTTTATTACAGGATCTCTTCTTTCTAATGCTAAGCTAAAATGTCAGTGTACATTTATCCTCCATTCTTAAGAATTTTGGGGGGTGATGAGGGTGGTGTTTGTTCAGAGGGACCTGTCCTGTGTTTCATATTTTTGTATACAGAGTATAGTGCTGACAGGAAATTCAGGAACCAGTCACATAGCTAGCTTATGTTGATTTTGCATGTTTCAGTTTTATGCTTTAAAAGGATGCTTTTAATCTGCCAGTTCCTTGTTTGTTACTGGCACTGAATCAAGTCCTCATTTTACAAGTGAGCGGATATTAGAGAGGTGACCTAGAATTCTGGGAATCAAGCTGTGATCTGTTGAGCAAGTAGACTGTTGCCCCTAGCAGTGAAGAGACCTCTGATTTTGACAGGTGGTTTTTTTTGGGGTTTTTTAGTTTAGTGGGGTTTTGTTGTTGTGGTGATTTTTTCTTTTCTTGGGTTTTTAAGTCTCAGCATAGCAGCGTGTCAGTAGGGTACTGGAACTGAGAGAAATCAAGCTCTGCAGCATTTTTATATTTGAATGCAGCCTGCACAGTTTTGCATGTATACCACAAAGCAAAACCACAGTTTGCTTGTCCTTTGGCAGCTGTATTGGCTCATGAAGGAGTTAATGCTGCATGTTAAAGAGAGATTCTCTATTCAGATGAAAATAAATGGTGTAATAGAGTGGACCAGTAAGATTTTTGGGACATGATGAAGCTTGTTTGTTGAGGGTAGCTGTTTATTTTTTCTCAAGAGGCACTGTTTTTATTTTCTTTAGGTTGTAAGTTCTCTCTAAGGTTTGATAAGCTGATGAGTATTGGAGTCTGTTTTTATTTGGAAGTAGAGGGAGAAAGGAAACTGGGCTAAAACCTTCCCACTCCTCCTGTCTGGCACAAGCAGCTCTCTCTAAGAATAGGATGGATGCCAGGAGGAGATGGACCCCTGACACTGGCCTCTTCTTTGTTTGGGCCAGCTGCCCTGTCAGGAAACACCAGCACCAGCTGTCCTGGTGTGCAACCCTTGACACGGAGCAGAGATCTTTGGAGCACGACCCTGGAGCTCTTGTTACACAGCCAAGGGAAGCTTAACCTTAGAGATATGTAAGGCCATGACAACGATTTTGCATTTAGTACACAAGAAGCTTTCAGGCTAAACCCTGCTGAATTTTCATGTCCTGGCTCTCTGCAATGCCCAGTTTGGTGTGTGCATGGAAGAAGTACAGATGGAACTTCATTTTAGGGGTAGAGATACTGCATGTCCTAAATACTGATTGATGGCTGTCGTTCCCTGCTGAAGCTCTTCCTTTCTGGAATGCATATTTGAGTTTAAAAGTGGCTGGGTAAAAATGTTCCCATCTGTGACACCCTCCATTATATTCAGTTGTTTGACTTGGTTCAATCCATAAAGTACAATCTTTTAAGCTTAAGTTTTTGGAACTGAGGTAGCAGGGAATGTGAGATGTAGTCCTTTCGTATTTATTGTAACAGAATGGATAACTAACCTCTGGTCCCGTGCTGGCAACTCATGGAAAGCACTGTGGCTGGGGTGTATTGGCTGCCTCATAATTCCTTGATTTGCAAGACATCAAAGCTGGTGACTGGCGGTGCTGAAAATAATCTCTTTTTCAACAAAAGGCTAAAAAAGAGTGAAGCAGGAATTGACTGTCAAACTAAAACTCCTGCAGAGATAGTTTTCAGAGCCTCCGGAGGTTTTCTAGTTGGAGTGTGTGCTGCTGGACACATTTAGTTTTGGAGTTGCATGCAAATCTTTCCTTTGATTCCAAGTTCTTTCCTTGGCTCTTTAACACCTTCTTGCTGCTGCTTCCTGAGCCTGACAGGTGACATGGAGTTCTGTGCCAGAGATATGCAATTGCCTCACAGCTCTGCCTGTTCTTTATCACCTGTAATTATACCTCAGCAGCTAAAATTACAGCCCAGTGCTTAGATGAAAGCAGCTTGTGGAGAAGGAAAAAGCAACTGTCTGAAGTCAAACCAAGGAAGACAGATTGTGTCCTGGAGGTTTTTTTTTTGAAGAAGTTTGTAGTTTGACAGAAAAATCTCATTGTCAAAATGATCTGAACAGCTGCTGGAAGTAGGCATGTTCTTGTTGCTTGTGTTAATCCTAGGAGCTCACCCTGCAGCATCTGTGAATAGATAGATACCTTGGCTCAAATCTAGCAAAAATGCCTTTGTCCTGTTCTAGCACACAGCAGCCTGATCTACTTTTCAGATATTCATTGCATGCTGCTTGAAATTCCTGGTTTGTTATGCAATGCCCGTTGTATTTGGGGAGCTACACTTGTAAGGAAAGCGTGGGTGCTGCATCCCCCCAGCAGCACAGTTCATTGCAGCACATCACCTCTGCCACTGTTCTCAGTCTCAGCCCTTACCCTCAAGGCCCAGATGTGTAGCCAGGGTGCTAAAACAACTGCTGAGAATGATTTTAATAGGACTGCTGAGAGAGGTGATAACTCTTGTTCAGCAGCTATGGCCAAGTAGGACTCAGTTTTATAAGGTGAAGCTTATCCAGAGAAGATTATAGAATAATCACCTCTAGGAAGGGTGCAACAGCATGAGTCTCATCAGGTTCTACTCTTCAGAGTGAGGGTAGCTTTGTTTTGACCTTTTTACAGCACAAATCCAAAGCAACAAATCCAGCAAAATCAGCTACAGGTGTGTTCTCATTTTCCATTCAGGGGAGAAGCAATGGGACCCATATGTTAGTTATATTTTCCTTAATGCAGTCTCAAAGGTACTTCTCTCCTGTGATTTTCATTCCATAAGAACCAAAATGGAGCAGAGTAAGAGGAGCTCCTGTTTGAAATTGAAAACAGATTTATCTTGCAGCCCTTTTGATTTTGGGCTGCAGCAAAATTGTATTTGATATTAAAACATGTATTCCTTTAATCTAAGAAATAGACTCTGAGACGAGGACAGCACTTCTTGATGTTGCTATTTCTTTTGTGTTTAATCTTAGAGTGTGTTTTGTGTGACCTTTTATTTTCATTTTTTCACAGAATATGGATTCTACACTTCACTACATTCATAATGATTCAGATTTGAGTACCAACAGTAGTTTCAGCCCTGAAGAAGAAAGAAAATCCAAAGTACAGGTAAATGACTGACTTCTGGTTTTCTTACATGTAGCAGATCAGTGATTTTTTAAAATGGATATGGTGATTTCCTCTATCCCCTTTTTCATTTAGTAATTTCTGACATGGCATAGTTTCTACTAAATACCTCTTAATTAAGTAAAACAGTCCTTGTTTCCAGCGTTAATGGCTTCATTTAGCAGTTGGTTCTGTAACATTTATGCATGAGAGATGACAATTTTTTTTTTGACATAACAGTTGTCAAGGATCTTCAGGCTCTGTTTCATTTGGTTTAGATTTCTAGGGAAAGCATGTTTCAATGGGAATTAGGTTATTGAGGAAACAGAATGGGTTTTTTATTGTATGTTTTGAGAGGAAAACCCCCACCCCTTGATAGCTTTTTGCAGAACTGTTTTGAAAGTGTTTCATTAAGCTGGAACTGCCTCTGGTATTTTTTCCAAAAAGAATCAAATGTTTGTTGTTCCATAGTCGGGTATTATGGTGCCACTGTGCATCAGTGGGATTCCTTGAGTGGGAACCTCAGTCCCTTGCTTGTTCTTGTCAGTGGAACTATTCAGCAGCTGTGTTAGGAAAATGCTCTTGTGCACCCCTTAATGGAGTCAGTCCCTGACACAGCTGAAGCAGAGGCAGCAGTGAAGTCAGCACAAAGAGGTTTTCACAGAGCTTTAGTTCAGATGCTTTGACTCCTCTGTGGACAGAAGGATTGGTCTTCACCAGAGATCTCTTTGTCTCTGGAGAAGCTTCTTCCTCCCTGTTNTTTTAATTTAGTTTTCTTCTCTCCACCTTCTCCAGATTTTGAGAGAATTAGGAAAGGTTTTTTTGAGGAAGTCTCATCATTTGCTGTTCTGCCTGTCTTTATGGATGACAGAAAACGGATGTTTGCACAACACATGAGCCTGAATGTTTGTAGAAAGGTAGAATGTAGTCTTTCCAATTCCTGGGCTCCCTAAGAAGACTGCTCCACTTACTCCTCTCTTACGTTGGTCTGTATGTTTTCAAATAGCCCCCAGACACATTATTGTTTCTTTGGAGCCTTTGGTGGAAGTTAGCAGATACAAAACCTTCTGCTCTTATTAAGACGCTGTAATTAAATAGTATTCTGTAGTTGTGGGGAAAAAAAAAGTGCCCTGGAATTACAGTGAGCCTTATGAAGAATAAGTGAAAAAAGTGGATGCTCTGCCTTCCTCTTGCTGCAGGATGTTGTACCTCAAGCCTTGCTGGATCAGTATTTATCCATGACTGATCCGTCCCGCGCACAGACAGTCGACACAGAGATTGCCAAGCACTGCGCCTACAGCCTGCCTGGCGTGGCACTGACCCTGGGCAGGCAGAACTGGCACTGCCTGAAGGACACCTACGAGACTCTGGCATCTGACATGCAGGTGAGCTCGAGCAGTGAGCAGTCTGAAATTCTGTGATGTGACAAAGACTAGTTGGAACCTCTGTAGTGGCTTCTCTTGTTTACTGGATGTTGGGCTGCCGTGCTTTTTACACAGAGCTTTCCATTGCTGCTCTGTCCGATGAAGAATGAAAGTGCAGTGGTTGTTTTAGAGGAAGCAGGGGGTGTGTGGTGCTCAGGTAGTGAAGATATTGGCTGGTTAGAGAGTGTGGGAGATGGATCTCCAGTAGGAAAATGAGGAGAAGTTTCCAATTTCCTGCATGTTTGAGATCTTGTGGCAGTGTCTGGGAGTCTCCTAGGTTTGAGACTTTGGGCTGTGCTGCTGTGTGAGCAGACATGCCCCTGCAGGCATGTCTGGAGCTCAGTGAGTCAGCCTCACACCAGCCCTTGGTGCCACATCCAGTTAGTCATACAGGAATAACATCGCTATCACCACGCAGCAGCACTGCTGCTTGAAAAACAAATCCTGGAAATAGCAGCATTTTCCTTGTTGTCAGGTGGTAAGGAGGTGGCTTTCTGCTTTTTGCAGTCGACTTACAGTTGTTTCCCAGACCTCCTTTGTTTCCTTTTTTGGAGACGCTCTTTTAAATTTTTTTTTAAATATTCTCAGACTGCTTCACCTCTCTTGAACTTGCTGCTTGCTCTGTCAGAGCAGCAGTTCTCAGTGATACATAGTGAGTAATTTTATACATGACTATTGCTCATGTTTTCCAGGCTCCTTTACAGCCATTAAAAGCAACCAGCTAATAAATTTAAAACATAAGTAAAAACAAATTACCCTGTGCTTGGAACTGTCCAGAATTTATCACCAGTCTAAATGATTTAATATTGGATCACCAGACCAGTGCAAAAGAGCAGTGCCCATGCTAATTAGAAAGTGCTGGCTAAAGAATAGATGCTATTTTATTTTTAAAATACTTACTTGAAATAATTACTCGAATTAAACAATCTGCCCTCAATTTAGGGTGTCTGAAAGCTCCACTGGTCCTTGGGCTGCTGGGCACCAACTTTACCTATTACGGAAGCTAAAATACCCCAACTGAAATACTGTGGTGATACATACCTTACTCATTTAATTTTAAAAATAGAATGAGAGAGTAGTAGTATGAAACTAATTTATGCTAAAGAATTTAAAGCAATAAGTAATGTGTACAAGACCACTGATGTCAGGAATACTGTTTTCCTTCCTGGCACCTGGAAAATTGAAATATTTTGTTGACTTATATTTGAATAGTTCCTTGATATTCAGGTGGAAGAAATGATACCTTGTCATTTGTCTTCTCTTCCTTTTTTTTTTTTTTTTTTTTTTTTTTTTTTTTTTTTTTTTTTTTTTTTTCTTTTTATT
>WEIU01017003.1:446183-491293 GCA_013389925.1 Aegithalos caudatus | reverse complement strand
TTTTTTTTTTTTTAATTTTAAATTTCCACTGTAATTGTCAGTTGTTACATGAGACACTGTAAAGATATTTGTAAGTAGTGGTATTTTCTGGAAGTCCAGTTTGGATACCGACCCTCAGGTTCGATTGGAGCACTTTGGATCAGTTACATGGATTTATTTATGTTGCAGTGGAAGGTTCGGCGGACACTGGCATTTTCCATACATGAACTTGCTGTCATCCTTGGAGACCAGCTTACAGCTGGAGATTTGGTTCCTGTCTTCAATGGCTTCTTGAAGGACCTAGATGAAGTGAGGATAGGTGTGCTTAAGCACTTGCATGACTTCCTGAAGGTATGGCTGTGTTCAGCTCTGGTCATGTGCAGTGACAGATTTTGCTTCATTTTATTGTATGCACCTGTTTTTTAGCATAACATCCATGTAACTCTGTGGGAATCTCTGCAGATATCTCTTGAATACTGGAATATATATATGTTGCAGGAGATCTGTGTTGCTGCTACTTTTTTTTCTCTGAAGAGCTTTGTTCATGTTTATTCAGGATATGAATGTTTCTTGGGGTGTTTTTTTGTTTGTTTGGGGTGTTTTTTTGTTTTGTTTTGTTGTTGTTGTTGTTTTTTGAGGGCTCTTATCTGCCTACACAACTTACTTGTCAGATTTCTGTAGAAGTTTCTCTGTAACTGCCTCATTTCTGGAACTGAGAGATACAAATCCTAAAACTATCTTTACTGTTTATGCCTCCTTTCTTAGAGTAAGAGGAGAGTCTTGTCACATTTTCCTTTCAGTAGTGCTCCATGTGATTTTACAGCCTTAAGCTTACAGGGTTTAGCCCAGGAAAGCAACACTGTTGCTAAGGATTTAAGATTCTTTAAATAAAAAAGAATGTTTCATTAGTTGTATTTAAAGCTCTTGTTCTATCTGCTGATTGTAGCCTGTAGTGCTTTATGTAAATTTGTATTTACTGTTACAGCTTCTTCATGTTGACAAGAGACGAGAGTATCTTTATCAGCTTCAGGAATTCCTGGTGACTGATAACAGCAGGAACTGGCGTTTCCGTGCTGAGCTGGCTGAGTATGTAGTTTTCTGAATGATTATTTTTATTGTTGTGGATTTAAAAACGTGAAAATCATATAATAGCTATTCTGCAGTAATATTCTTAATTTCATTTTTGATTAGCAGATGGTCCTTCTCCTCCTCCACATGTCTCCCTTGCTAAAAAATTCCCAGTAGTTGTATTATTATTGTGAACAAGTGGCAGTTTAATATTTGCAAGTGACCCACAGTCAAGCTAAGCTGATGGCACCGAAAAGTAGATTTTGCTTCCCAGTAACTTCATTATGGCCACATTGCATATTTGATAAGTGTTGTCATATGAATGATGATACTCAGTTAAGCTGCCTTTTTTTCTTACTGTGATGTACTCTCCTTGGTTTCTCCTCCATCTTGTAGGCAGCTGATTCTGCTCCTGGACCTGTACAGTGCCAGGGACATCTATGACTACCTGCGGCCCATTGCTTTCACCCTCTGTGCAGACAAAATCTCCTCTGTCCGCTGGATTTCCTACAAGCTGGTAAAGCAATCTAAACACATTTAGATGTCAGGCTTCTGGGTGTTGGTGGTCAGGAGTAATCTTGGTATTTACTTTGTTTGTTCTTGTCATTTCTTCAAGGTTAGTGAAATGGTAAAAAAGCTGTACATGGCTTCAACATCAACCTTGGTGGTAGACCTCATGAATGAACTTGTGGAACAGTTCTGTAGATGCCACAAATGGTCTGGTCGGCAGACTTTTGTCTTTATTTGCCAGGTGAAATGTCTTTTCATTTATAATCTGGGGGGTTTGGGGAGGTTGGATTGTCTGATGCTTGTCTGTTGTTTGTTTTTGTCTTTGTTTGGGGGGATGGTAATCAGAATTAAGGGGACTGGAACTCTCCAGCTGTCTGTTGACACTATGTCGGTTAATACTGGAGAACCTTGTTTCCAAGGGAATAGTTTCATGGCTGTTTTTTCTCTGTTTCTTCATAGATGAAGATAAAGCATCTTTAGCTCAGCATATTAGCAAAGCAACAGGTCATGAAATCTGATATTGAATATAGAGCACAAGCATAGCAAAATACTCTCTGAGTTGGGAAGCTGCTTTGCTGCTCAGCATGAAGTGACATAAGAAATCTTTAGAAATCAATCAGTAGGTGGTGCCTGTACCCTTTAGCCAGGTTGTGCAGCTTGATCAAAACCAATGCATTCTCAACAAATGAATTGAGTTGAAACTAGCTGGGATCCCAAGGAGATAGTCAAATTTGTAGCAGAGGTGCAGACTGGGAGTCACCATGGCTGCTGCCTGGATGGACAGCTCTTGGAAGTGTTTGGAGAAATGTGGGCTTTGAGCTTATTTAGAGAAACATGTTTTGGTATAAGGGGTGTTGATTGAGATGAACCATTTTTGTCTTAATATAGTATCTAGTTTAAACAAAGACTAAATTAACTCTGAGAAGGATTGCAAAGGTCTTCTACTTTTCTGTCCTGTTTTCAAGTGGTACAGTGATTAAAAAAACCCAAACAACAACAACAACAACAAAAAAAAAACACCAAAAAAACAGAAAAAAAGGGAGTTCCAGATTTCATACAAAATAAAGTGGGCTTTTAACTGAGCCTGAATTTCCTCAACTCTAGTTCGCTTGATTGTGTCTGGGTTTGTGCTAGAAAGTATTGTACAGTAGTTTAAAACTTTGTGGATACTACCTACTGTATAGGTGCTACAAAGGTAATAAGATCTGTTAGCTCTGATTATGTGTTGAGATTGCATCCTCCCTGTGCTGAAATTTAATGAAATTGCCTCTGTGTTCCTGCCAGACTATCAGTGAAGATGACTCCCTGCCCATGGACCAGTTTGCTGTGCATCTGTTGCCACACTTACTACAACTGGCATCTGACAAAGTTCCAAATGTTCGAGTTCTGCTCGCTAAAACATTGAAGCAAACCCTTTTAGAGAAAGGTAAGTAGCAGAAGGTGTTGTGATGGGCTGTGACTGTATGGGGGGGGCGGTGTTTGTCTCAGTTTTCCTAAATTCATCTTGGAAAGAAGAAGCAACATCAGATGTGAGCTGCTGTTGCTTTTATCATCTCTTTGGTGTGAGATATTACCTTGGCTGTGACCCCATTGCGGTGTCTGACCTGCTGTTGTGTAATGCTGAGGAGATGAGATCCTGCTCATGTCCCAGCCTGTTCTTTTACTGTCATTTTCCATGAGTGGGCTGCTTTGTAGAGGTGTCATTGTGAAGTTGTTGAACAGTGCCCTTTATTTAGTTAAAAAAAAAGTGTTGATGTTCTGTGTAATATGAGTAAGAAAGAAACAAATATATAAATACAAACCACCGTTTGTTTTCTCATTTGGGGAGAAGAGATAGCTGTTATTTGGGCTTTATATTTTATGGTAGCAGTGGGAAGAAAGCTTCTCTGGGTTCTTTTCAGGGAAATAAGACATGCAGCTCTCAAATTGCAGACTGTGCTTAGGAAAGCATCCCTGGTGCATCGCAGGTGCCAGAAGAGTCAGCAGTGCTCAGAGTCCAAAGCACTGTAAAGGAAAGCAGCATTAGAAGTATTAGGCTATTTTGTAGAACAGCAGTGTCCCCACTTGGAACACTTCATCCATTTCTGGTCACTTCCATTCCCAACACCATACACTGGCTTGAGGGCTACTGAGCACCGGGCTTTTGGGAGCTGCCTTGTGCATGCTCACTCTGAGGAAGCATATGGAGACAGTTGAGATGGATCAGCTGATGGGCAGTGATTTATCTTATGTTAACTGTGCCAAGGATGTCACTGTTCTTCCTGCTCTCATGTGGCATTGGTATTTTTGTGCCCCCCACGTGGATGGTGCACCCCCATTCTGCATTGCCACTATGTAAGCTTATGGCGTAGATAGTCCCTGCCGCAAAAGTGTTCTGTGTATGATTAGGGAGGGTGAATAACTTGGGAAAGGCAGATTTAAAAGATCAGTTCAGGAGTTTTCAAACCACAGGTCTCAACTAATCTTCCTGTGAGCCATTTGTAGTTACACTGCTTTTATGCACCTTGTGTGCTGTAGTTCATCAAAATTGTTTAATGTTGGAACTTTCTCTGCTCCTGCTTCATGTTGTCTTAGCTCTATCATTTGATAATTATTTGGCAAGGCTGGCAGGGAAATGAAGTGGCATGGCCTTGGGTTGATAGTTTTTTTCCTCTGTCACAAATACAAGCATCCTCATCTGGAGTTGCTTCCAGGTTTTTTCTTCCTTTTTGGCCATGGAGTTTGTCACCCTTTTATACTGAAGGGCTGTAGAAATCCTGTGTTTGAACAGCATCATTAGAGCAACTGTGCTCTGAAACATGGAATGATTTTTTAAAATGTGAATTCATAGGTATGTTTGGAAGTGTCTTGTGTGCCTGCTCAGATATTCCAGTTGGACTCTTAAGTGTGCATTGTCCTCTGAAATTTTGTATCTCACGGTGTACACTGAGGTTGGTGTTGAAGTATCTGCAGTAATTTCCTCCAGTAAATGTTGTGCATTTTCTCTTGCAGAATATTTCCTGAATTCTGCCAACTCTCACCAAGAAGCTGTGGAACAAACAATTATGGCTCTGCAAATGGATGGTGACAGTGATGTCAAGTATTTTGCGAGCATCCACCCTGCCAGTACCAAAATTGCCGATGATGCCATGAGCACCGCTTCATCAACTTACTAAGTTCTGAATGTTGCTATAATTAAAAAAAAAAACCCAATTAAACAAACTATCCTCAAATGCTTCTAAAATGGTTGATTTAGAGCAGCCTCTTTGGAAGGAGGGATTTCTTGCCAGATTTAACAGGTGGACGTTATCTAAACCTGATAACCAGGGATTTTAAGTCAAGGCAAAGTAAACGTACCTGTGTCAGCTTGACTTTAGAAAAACACTGCTCAGAGGATTATTTTTGCCACCGAAGCCTTAAATCTTCTGTCTTCCTGAACAAATGAAACTTGAATTGGCAGATCATTTTCATTGTAGAAAGGATGTGATGATTTCCAGAGACCTGCATTGTTTCTCCTGAGGAGTTAACTTAGCAAGTATTTTCTGTAGCAGCTGATAGGCGGGATGGCCAGAGGTGAGTTTGTACAGGGACTGAGACCTCCAGTATTAGCGCTAAAGTTTTTATCAGTCAAGGACTTGATTTGTGTGCAGCTGGGCACACCCTTAAGTGGGAATAGCTATGATGTTTGTAAATGGGGAAAAAAACTAGAAATTTGGATTTCTCTTAAGGGCTCAGTGCTAACACTAAACTAGAATCTGATTTTAATCTTTAAATGCAGCATATTGCTGTACCCATTAGCAGAAAACTTTGCTGAGTACCTGTGTTCTAATTATTTTCATGCTGGTCATGACCTAAAGGAAATTTATTAGCACATGTACTTTAAGTCAGGTATTTTTAACTTGATCATGATCAGCTCTGAAGGTGCAACTTTTTTCTTCATATACTGTACATATCTGTGAGCCTCCTTGGAGTGCTGCAGTCTTTAATCATGTTGTTTAAAAGCTGTTGTGATACAAGTTGTTCTCTACTTGTCCAAATAAAATTTATTAATAAGATTGAAAGAAATCTTGTGACCTTTTTAAGACATTAAAAAAACAAGTTTGAAATTGAAGTGGACTTGTTCTTTCGGTTTTCTACACTTTGGTGGCTATTTCAGGGGCAAGGGGTTTGCTCAATGATCGTGAAGAATTCTGCATTTTGAGATGGAATATGCTACAGCACAGATGTACTTTGACCATGTTGTTGAGGTTTTGCTGGATTCTTCCAAGTGTCCCTTTTGTTTGGGAACCTGTTGCCTCCAGTGTGAAATGGCATCTTGGCTGGAAGTAAGTCTGAACATCCACCTCAGTCAGATTTACAGAAAACTCTGATTTCAAACTGCCCTTAACCTGCCTGCAGACCATTAACTGCTTTCCTTTCCTCTCATTTAAAATTACTGATCCAGTATCTCCTTCTGTGTCTTCCAGGGACAACTTCCTTAAATCACTTTTCTTCCAGCCTGCAGAATCCAAAGCATGTGAAGCTTTTTTCCCTGAGGAAGTAGAAATGGCTGTGGCAGCTTATCTTTGATGTGTTTTAGCAGAACATTTTCACTTATCAGTCAGGTACCTGATGCCCTGGCAGTTGAGCCTTAGGGGGGATATCTTTTTTTCACCTCCTGTTTTTGGGAAAATAGATTATTCTGCAGTTTCTTCTCTTGTAAACAGAAAGTTGTTATTTACTCCCCAGAGGCTCCTTTTGTACTCCTTAGCACAGCCATGGAGGTGGTTAAGATGCAGAGTCATCTCTGTCTGCCTTGAAATGCGGTGGGTTTGGGGATTTTTGGGGATAGGTTTAAGTTTTTAAATTGCAGGGGCTTTTTCTTTTGGGCTTGAGGATTTTGATGGGATTTATTTATTACTTTTTGTAAGTATGTGTTTTTAATCTGCTTTTTTTGGTGTGGATTTTTATTTATTTATTTTTCCCCTGTGCATGTCCCATTTTCCTTTTCAAAACTGGCAAAATCCCTGGAGGACTAGGCAGGGTGACAGCAGCAGGCTGTGTGGAAGCAGGGAGCAGTGCAGCTCTCCCTGCTGCCCTAAGGAGAGCACCTGAAAGTGACTCATCTTCTCCCAGACCAGATGATTCCCATTTTAGCAATATGCATTGAAGTCCAGACTATTTCTGCATTTTGCTCAGAGAACATAAATCCCTTCATCTGAGGGATTTTTTTGCCTGCTTGCAATGAAGGTTAGATTGTAGTTGAATCACGTATGCAGTTCCTGTTGAGACCAGAGGATGGTTCAGGTCATCCTCTTGGCTGTGAATGGAGCACAGTATTTGCTGGAGGAGAACTGGGGCTTAAATCCCAGTGTTTGGAGTCTGGAATTAACATGGCCCAACCTAATTCCATCACTGTGCTCATGTACTCTTCCACTAGTGCAGTAAAATGAAGGATTGTATCTGATCCCTTTAGGTATTTTCTAGTTCATTAGAGGTTAAACACTTCTATGTTGAAACATGAGACAGAACTTCTGGATACTTTATGCAGTAGTGGTGCGGGCCTAGGAATTTGAGGGAGACTTGGAAGCTTTTCCTAAGGAAGACTTGAGTGTTTTCAGTTTCAGAGTGCCTGAATTCCCCTTTCATGTAACAACTGAAGATCATCTTCAGTGAAGAGGAGAAATGGCTTTGTCCTTTCTCCTCCCCCAGTGTGTCATGGATCCATCCCCTTCTTTTCTGCTCCATTTGATGATTCCCAAGAAGCAGAGGGGAAGGAAAGCCTTGCTTTATTCTCAGCGTTTCCCAAGAGCATTTGATCTCTACAGCCTGAGGGATGTGGACTCTATTGCTGAACTCTAATAGGGGATTTTCTCATGCCAGCAGTGTTAGCAGTGTGAATAATTCCATCTTCATAGTGTCCCTAAGGATATGGGGCTTGGGGAAATGGCATCCTTGTTCTGTGCGCTACTAAAGGGCACTGTTTCTTCTGTGGGGGTGTCTGGGGATGCAGCCAGAGATCCTGCTGAATTAACCTCCTGGGTGCCTTGCCTGAGGAAAGGTTTGAGCTCTGTACCTCAGTTCAGTTCTCTTTTGGTCAGGATTTCCTGAGCAGAAAGGGAGGTGGCTCCCAAGTTGTCATCTGTTGGTTCATGGTTTTCAAAAGCTGTGTGATCACTCAGCCTCCACCTGCCTGGTAGAATACCAGATTGGTTCTTCACAGGCAGTTTTCACTGTTTGCCATTTAATCTTTTGGCTCACTCATCTTGCACCTTCATGAGAATTATTCACAGGAAATCTCTTTTATTCCCATGTCCTGGTTGCAGCACTGCCTTACTCCTGCTTGCTGTTTTCCACAGCAGGTGCTCTCCCTTTAGTTGTTTCTCCCCAGGGACCCACTTGCTTGCCACACTTTCCTACAGATTTCATGCCAATAAAACTGGCAAATGTCTGGAACTCTGCAGAGGGGGAATTTGTTTATAACCAAGACATGAGAAAGGCTTGGAAACTGTTTTTACTGCTCTGAATGTCCCAGATGGCTGCTGCAGGAGTTCCTGGCCCCGTGGGTTCATTAGGACAGCAGAACAGCAGGGTGTTTGTTACAGCCTTGTTAGTGCTCAGGCCCCTTGTCCCTGCACTGCCAGAGGTCAGGCTGCAGAGCTGCCTGCTTGGAATTGGTATGGAGGGGCAGGAGGGCAAAGTCTGTCCCATGGTTCAGGCACTCTCTGATTGAGTTCCCTCCTGCTAGTCCCTTGTCTTTTGCTGGGGAAGCTGGTGTGCAGCTCACGTTTTCTGACCTGGATTCAGCCCAGGGACCCCTCTGTTGTGGAGGATGGGAAGAGGAATCTGAGGCAGGCAGGTGGACAAAGGCTGGTTCTGTGTTCCACTTACTCTGACCTCCCTGATACTGATGGGAAAGGCTTGTCTCCCTGTCTGTGCCAGCAGGGAAAAGATACTTAAAATGATTAATCATTTCTTTATGTGCAGAGTTATGACTTACTGATAGACTGCCTTAAAATATGAAAGTATGACAGAAAACCTCATTTAAAGTGTGCATGATCTCCTCTTGCCTGAGTGCCTTCAGATTCTGCCTGTTAGCTTTAATTAACGTTCTGTTTAGATTGGAAGAAATAAATAAAGAGCCCAAGGTAATGGGATTATTTTAGGGTTCAGTTGCTGTTGAGGTTGGACTACATCTAGCTGATTAAAATACCCTTCACTTAGCAGAGATAAATAACCAAATGTTTAAACATCTTACAGCTCTCTGATCACTGCTTGAAATTCTGTGACCCATTTCTGCAGCTGTGTAGTAATGTGTCTGTGTGGGAAATGCTTTAAAGGGATCACCTGCAGGTGCTTTGGGATCGTGGCTGTGACAAGTGAAGGTACTGAGCACACTTCTCTGCATGTTTTTTAAGGCTGAGGAGGAGAGATGCACTGTTTGAACATCAAAAGGAGTTTCAATTATTTTTCCGTCAGTCTGGGTTTGCGGTGTGACAAAAACTCAACTTGAGTAAGGTGCTGACAAAGGCACAAATAGGGGCCAGGCCATTTCTCTTGTGCTGCTGGTCATTGATCTCATGGTTTCTTCTTTTGGTCTCTTGACTGAGGATTTTGGTTGTTGGTTTTTGTTTTTTTTTTTTAAATTTTTTCCAGTCACCTTCTGGATCTTTGTTCCTGACACTGCTTCCTATAGGCAGTGCTGCCTGCAGAAATGTCCTACCCCCATCTTCCTAAGGCCTGCACTGGGATCACACCAGGCAGTGGTTCTCAGTAGTGGGAGTGTGCAGCAGCAGGAGCTCATCAGGACTCCCAGGCACATCTCCTGTGTGTCAGCAAGGGGTGTTCATTGGTGCAAAAATCTGGGATGCAGTATTCTCATCTCTCCAATCAAAATGCTGGGATTGCAGACTTCCATGGTGATCTGCTGAGATGTAGATGAACAAGGCTACAGCTGTGCTTCAAGGCTCCCTTCCCCCTGTAAAGGGGGAGCCTTAGGACCAGCTGTGGCTCCTCTCCTGGACTAGGGAGTTCAGAGAGAAGAGGGATTTAGGAAAGGGAATGTCCACGCTGAGTAGCCCCGTGTGCAGGGTTGGTCTGCCTCCCATGGTCTGGGTGCATCCCTCGTGACCGTACTGAGAACTCCAGCGGTTCGGATAGGGAATTCTTCCAGGGTGTGGGAGGGGGTTGTGTGGTCTAAGATCATATGTTTGTGCAGTGTAATCCTTTGGCAGACGTTCTAGCTCACGCCGTTAGGGCAGCAGCACAAGAAACTCCCGAGGAAACGTGGCAGCAAGTCCTTTGTGTCAGCAGTGACAGTGCCAACGCTGAGGCAGTGCCCCTGAGGGGCCTGCCCTGACAGGTTCCGTGGATGTCTTTGAGAGGGTGGGACAGCAGCCCAGGGCTTGGTTGGAGGGACAGACAGCCATGCTCTGGCACAGGGCACGGTGCTGTGGCTTCTGCTGTTGGAGCATGTTTTAAAGGACACAGTGGAGAACTTGTGCTGTTGGATGTAAGCCACGTTTGGTCTGGATGAGGCATTTTTCCTGTGCAGATGAAGCATTGGGAGTAAGAGCTGCTTGCTGAGAATTGAAAACCTTGACAGATGAAGCTTGGTCAGACCTTTTTGGCCGAGGTTCATGTTGGGGATTTAACTGTTGTTTTGTTGGTTTTTTTTTTAATTGAAAGAAATTAGCTTTACATGTTCAGGTGTCAAATTCTTGGCTTCAGTACATAGATTTTAAAAATTACTACTTAACTCATTAATCTGAGGGGTCAGAGAGATGAAAAGGAATCCCCCCCCAGTGCTAGTGTAGGAATGGTGAAGAGAGGTGCAAACCTCCTGTACAAGAGTCCTTTATGTCCATGGTGAAGGACAGTGAATTTCTGGAGGCGTTTATGGTTCCCTGTGCACACATCAGGGCTTCCCAAGTACCTCAGTGCACTGGGCAGGGAAACCTCTACAATCGCAGCAGCACAGGGGGCCGCTGCTTCGGTCAGAGGGAAGGGGTTGGAAACCTGTGGGGGTACCAGAGAGCCCAGGAAACCTCTAAGGCCTTGCACACAAGCTTGTTTGTAGACTTGTGATGGGATGTGAGCTGAGAGCAGCACTGCTCATTGTTTATTTTTTATTATCTTTCAGTAAATAAAACAACCCCAGTTCTTTTCAGCTGTTCAGACAATATCAGTTCAGGCTGCTGTTTTTCAGGGTAAAGAGAGTTACTGGAAGGGAAAAATCCTGCTTGGTGTGCCAGATGTCTGAAGCTGTTCCAAGTACAGCTGCAGTATTTCCATGGGTATAAAAGCTGTCATGGTTTCAGTAACATGCTCTGGGCAAATCCCTCCCTTGTGTCCTGGCTCATGTTGGCACAGGAATCCCAGTGATTTGTTCGTATCGTGCTTCCTGATCCCTTGGGCTTTTGACTGACTGATGTGACCCAATCTGTGTTGGAAAGGGCTGTCAAAACAAGCAAGGTGTGTCATTGTCACCTCTCCCATTGCCTGTGCCACCTCCAGTGGAAGTGCTCAGATTTTCAAGAAGGAAGCCAACGGGCCAGTCACTCTCACAAATGTTAAGTCCAGAATCGTGGAATTCATATTGTGAGCCTGTTCTTCCCTCTTTTCAGTAAATCAATCTGGTATTTTGTCTGAAGGGTTTGACAGAGATTCTGCTGCTGCACTTGGCACATACAGGCTCTAAGGTGTTGGAAAGAGGCTTATTTTAAGTCAGCTCAAATGCTGCTTTGATTTAGATAAGCCTTATGCAGGTGACCACGCTGCTCAGATTTTGTTCTATGGCCCTTGGCATTGAGAAATTTATCATGTGATCTGAACAGCACACTCAGATTATTGTGCTGTAATTACTTTCCACTGTATTTGAAATTAGCTTTGGCTTTTTTTGTGTAATGATTCACAACTGCCACATGCAGGCTGTCAGATGGCTGCTGCTCTGTGGCTTTTTCACTGCAGGCATTGGGGTGAGGAAGCTGCTGCTGTGCTGGGGGTAGTCAGGCTCCTCTGGGGAGGAAGAGCAGGTGCCCAGCCCCCTCTGTGCTGGCCATCCCTCAGGTGGTTTGACACCCAGTTTCTGCTTACAGGAGCTGCACTGCTGCAGGGGCAGCAGCTCCACCTCTGTTTCAGACCTTACTTTGAGTAATTTTTCATAGGAACTTCTCAGCTGCAGGCACCCACCCAAGAGGAGTAACTGTGATCTGCATTATGAAGTAGATGAAGGAGAGACTACTTTCAAATGGCTGTTGAATTTATTTGCTTGATAAATACAATCCTAACAAAATAAAAGTTAACCAATATTAAGAGATTTGTCTGAAGAACATTAGAAAAATTCATGACAATTCAATAGGAATTAGTGTGAATTAAACAAACAAAAAGTTTAAATATTGCCAGCAAATATAAAATGTATGTAACGAAGGCAAGGGAGAATGCTTTAGTTTACATTTGTAATCTGATCACATTTTCTGTGTTTATAAACTTTTTTCCAAATTTTAAAAAAATACTATGCTGTTTTTTTTTCTATAACATATCAAAGCATTATTTGTACAAAAATCAAATCATGGCCAATGATTCACAACAGTGCAATAGATAAAGAATACAACCACATCCAACAGGTGCTGAAAATAAATATCCAGATTAAAAAATAAGATAGCCTATATGCACTCTGTGGAGTTTCTGTCTATATATGGATTGAGGGCTGAGTTCAATGAGCATATCCGAAACATTAAAGGGCTTTAAATGCCAGCGTGGGTGGAGGATTGTGAAGGGTAGAAGCATTAAAAACAGCCAAACCAAAACCAAGTCCCAGGTAGCAGTGGTTGGTTTGTTAAACACCAACAAAAGGAGGCTATTGCTGAACCCCCGGTGCCTCCCGTTGGCGTCGCTCTTCGGGCTCGTTTGGAATCCCAAGTGACTGGCATTTGTGCAGGGGAAATGCTGTATTGCTTGGTCAGGCAGACACCTCCTAAAGACATAACCACTCCCATCCCTGCCTACAAGCAGTGGCTTTTTCCAAGAGATGGAAACATTTAAAATGGATGAAGACAAAGCTCTTGGCTACATGGCAGCAGTGTGAACAGGGCCTGTCTCAAATGGGTGTGATGAGGGTGGTTAATGATGAGTAAGTGGGTCACCTACCGCTAAAGGACACGGACATTTCCGTCATACGGGGACATAAATAACGTCTCTCAAGTTTTTACACTTAATCAGTACATCTCAGAACAGAAATGAAGCTTAAGGGCATGTTAGGTAAACACGATACCCCGCAGTCTCCCACCGTTTCAGCCAACCCAGAATAAATTTAAAGCTCCCTTGTATATAATCTGCATCAGAAAGGTATCAAAGGCACAAGCAAGAAGTGACTAGGTTAATAAGCAGAAATAATGGTGAATGAGGATGAACAGATCCACAAGGCAAATCATTAATAAGTGTGGGTGGATTTTGTTTACTGAAAATGATATCTTCCAATTCTGCTCCAGTGAATGAAAATAATGATTTTGGTTTGAAATAAAACTGTTACTGAATTATTTTTAAATCACCTGAAGGAAACCAGTCTTGAAATAATCTGATACTAACTGGAAAACTCTTCTGGCCTCTCCGAACTCACCTGAGTCTGATGAGTAGAAGCCACAAGTATTAGAGACAAAAGTCTCCAGGGCTTAAAAGAGAAGTTTCTTTACAGAATGTACACAGCCACCAATAATTTGTGCAGTTTGACTCAAATTACAGTAATTTGCACAGTTCGGTTGATTTTATGCATAGCCAAGGAGCTGGATCAAATTGGAGTTTCTTTCCTGTCTTTACTTGGCGATGGCTTGACTTGCTGCTCCTTGCCTGCTTTTGGCTGCTCTTTGGCTGCTTTTGTCTCCAGGACAGTGTCTCTCTGCTGCTGAGAAACGCCCCCGCGCTTTTCCGGCTCCTCTTCCTCCTGGCCCTGCTGCTCGGATTTTGCGCGCTGCAGCAGGCGGAGCTGCACCCGCAGCTCGATGATGGCCTCGCGCTCCTCGTGAATCGCTTGGTTCAGGTGATTGTTCTTGATCTTTTGAGGAAGGGAAACAAATGTCAGGGCTCCCCCTGACACGGCAGTGCTGTAGCTCGGGGGTGTTTAGCACTGCTGGCCCAGACAGCAACAGGGACTCATGCACAGCAGTGACTTAAAAGCTGCGTGTGGGTCACAAGCCTGGGCAAAACTGATGCACACAGCCAGTCTGCAGCTGTGCCATCACGTAACCACCACGGGAGAGAACCAAATCCTACCTCCAGTTCCTCGTTCTGTCTCTGCAAATCCTCCAGGATGACCTGCAGCTCCTCCTCATCTTCACTCTCACTTTCACTCTCAGAAGAGTACTCCTCGGTTTCACTGCGGCCGTGCTGCTGGCGGCTGAAAGACCAAGGGCAAATTCCGCTTTAAACACTTCCTCAAGTCTGCCAGAACTGTGGCAACGTAAGAGACTTAACTTGCATCCTCTCAATCATCTGCCAGTGGTTTAAAGAGCAAAATCAGACTGTCCTTTCAAAGCTTAATTTAATAAAGCAGTGATTTCCTAGGGGGTGCACAGGGTCAAGTCTCCTTTAGATCGTAGTACCATTGTTAAAACAATAGAAAATATCCTGCAAGATTCAAATTTGTCTAGACTTAATAAAAACAAGTGGCTTTCACCTATGATGTTCACTGGGTGATGGAATCTGCGTGGGACCAGAATGTTATTATCTCCACAAAGGTGTGTCACCACTGAGGGGTGCCTGCAGCCTCAGAAATGGTTTATAAAAAATAGGGAGACGGTGTGATTGGAGGTGTTTGAAAAGCAGAAAGTTTTAATAAAGACAAAAAATAACAAACTATACAAAACAGAAGGGTAATAAGCCATGCAAGGTGCAGGGAGGATCCTTACACCTGCTATCACACCCTGAAAATGCCCCAAAAACCTCCCTGCTATCCCTTACCTATGTAAGGATCAAGGAGGGCTTTTTGGCACGCTTCCCAACAGAAATAGCTGCAGTTCTTGAGGCACAGCTCCAACTGTCCAAGGGGGTACCTCTGTGTTGGAACTGAGCCAATTATGGTGAGAAGAGCATCCAGGTTTCTGGTTCTTTGTCTTATAAGATCAGGGGTGTAACTCAAACCCTTTCCTAATATGGGAACACCTGCTAGGGTGGGGGTACATTACTACAACTGGGTGAACTTTTAAGTGTGGTTTAGAGTATTCTTTCAGCCAAGCATTTATGTACTTTTAATCACGGTGTGCTGTCCTGGCCGGGCTCTGCTGTCCCCTTTACCTTTGTATTTCAGCGATTTCTGCTCGGAGCCGATCTATCTCTTCTTTCTCGGAGGCGATCTGTCTCCGCAGAAACTGCTCCATGGCCAGCAGCTCCTCTTGTTCTGTTAAAATCTCATTTTCCTGCAATGATCAGTTAGTTCACTTAGAGCCTTGACTTTATTTCCTACAGAAACATACAATAAGTATGGGATGATGCTGTTCTCTGAAACACTTTCAGTGGCAGTGGTTAGCATGTCTGCTTTGAACTTTGATCCATCAAGACCTCAAAGCAAATCAAGAGTGCAAACCCAACAATGTCTGTTCTAAATCCTCAAGATAATGACCATACTGAATAGTTGTGGAGATGACACACCAAATCCTGGCATGTTTGGCTGCTTTTCCTTAAATCACAGGGGAAAGTTCTGGCCAACCAGTAAAATAACAGAAAAACTGAATTATATGTCTTTGATCTTCTCCCCTCTGTACTTTCCTCATATTCATTTTCAAAGCTACTGGGGGAAGCAGCAGAAGGCAAAAAAAGCCAAAATAGCTGCCTTATTTCCTTTGATCAGCAGGAAAGCAGTTAACAGTACTGAACCTGGCTACATTGGGAAGTGGTGCTTTCTATGTACATGAACAACAAAGGCCACTTTTTTCCTTTCTGCTGTTTGCAAGAGTCTCCTCAGCCCTGGGCTCACTCCTGCACTCAGCATTCCCTCCCTGCTTCACTGACTATTAAAACAAAGCCTCGTGGTTTTAATGGACCCAGAGACCCCTCTGAGCCTGCAATGTCCCCTCTGCCTCAGAAGGGACAAAGGAGCATTTAATAGAGCTGAAATATAAAATACTATCAGACAAACAGGTAAGTGCCTGCCAGCTACCTGTGCAAGCAGAATATTTATAACTTCTTCGTTCTCATTCATTTCTTCTTTGGAGACATCCTCCTTTGAAAGGCTAGCAATTTCTTGTGCAATCTTTGTTTCACACTCCTGCCAGAGAAAGAAAAAAATTAAAAGGACAGCTTCCTTGGTCACTGTATTTACTCTAAAAAAGATTTTTTTAAATGCATTATTTTCCAAATTTAGAACCACCATCACAGTTGTCTTCCAAATTTTCAGCATGGTCTGTCCCATCTGTGGGACATAAAATAGTTTAAAATACACTTCTCAGATCTCTTAACCTCAAGTCTTCCAGTAATTCCTCTTGGTACTCTAGGACTCAACATTTAAAGCATGTAATGAGCATGTGCCCCAGCAAACACTATCACACACACTTTTTTTTGTGAACACCTGTGATGATCTCCCTGTCCCTAGGGAGAGCCAGCTAAGCAGAAAACACAATTGCTTGTCAGGCATGTAAAGTTAAAATGAGAAAATTTGCAGCAAACCTTGAAAGGTGTTTTTATCTAACTGGATGCCTCTGCACTGTTATGAATTAGGACCCATGATTTAGCTGTCTGGCCAATAAACAGGAAAAGTTACCCACCTGCCTCTTAGCTTCTCTTAGTTTCCTCTTAAGAGCTGTTAAGATTCTCTGCACCTCCCAGAGTCTCTCTTCTTTGGATAAGTCTTTTATCCCTGCCTGCAAGTCTCTGTGTAAACAGTTCAGAAGGAACTCCTAGAAAGATTATCAAAAAAATTGTCTTTAAATATATTGTACCACAGCAGATTGAAAAGGAAGATCCTTCTGGCTTTGTAGCAACGGGCTGGGAGCTCCAATTTTCCAGAACCTTGACATGTCTATGGTAAGTGTGAACACACACCCAGCACGGATCCAGAGCCAGCTGAAGAGCAGTACTAAAGAAACCACCCTCCCTAAAGGGCTCTCTTGACCCTCCTCCCACAGCAAAACTATTGACCTACATAGCAAGGCACTCCACAACTATGAGCATCACAAGACCATAACAACTTTCCACATGTGAATAAGGAAAGGAAATCATAAAGCTCTTCCCAGTGGTCTCCACCGATAGGATAATTGTGATAGAATTAATGCATATGTTACAAACTTTGGAGAATTTTCTACTACATGTGTAAAAGCCAGGGCAGAGAAAGACAGAGAAACACTCAAGTAATTGCCAACCTGTCTCCTGATTTCTTCTTTGATGCTCTCTTGTGTTTCTGGAAGTGCTGGCATCGTTGCCATATTTGACCAGCGAAGAGGTTTTGTCACCTGCTTGAGGGTCACATTTCCAAAGAACTCTTGAACGTGTGTAAAAAACACATACAGGACACGGTTGCTGATCTGCAAAGGACAGACAGGTGGGATATTGGTTAAGATGATTTATTCACATCTTTATCTGCAAAGCACAGTGCCCTCCAGAAACAGCAGCCTTTAGTAAACCATTCTGTGAGCCACAGTCATGTCACTTTGTCTTTAGAGATTAAAATCTGGATTGAAAATTATCTTTACTTTCAACAATGCAGTGCTGGCCTCGAGGGATCACTTCACTCTTTCTCTTACATGTCCATCTGAGGCATTTTCATACTAAATGCAGCATCTTCACTTCTCTTAACCTTCCAGAATTATACCCATCACTGGTAGACATAGAAATGCATTAAATCTCTTTGTACTCAGGTAAAGGCAGTTAGTAAGATATTTAACCCTACTGTGTTATGCCTGGTGGCTGGCTACACCTTTTCTCTCTTTCCCCAACTTTTAAATATTCTCTACAGCTTCTTTCTCAGATGACTTAATATAGCAGAAAAAAGTGGTATTGAAAGTATCTTTCACTATATTCCTTGGTCTAACCTGAAACAGAAGCAAGCATATTTATTTTGATGCTTTATCTTCCCTTAAAATTTTAAAAACTATTCTGAAACAAACATTAGAGTTCTGTCACTACCTGCACTTCAATTGCTAAGATCTAGTTACCAACAAAACATGACTGGGCCTGCATTGTTTTCCCTAATTGTTACTTCTTTTCTTAGCTAGAGAAGTGTCTGGTACAGCAAAAGAGCCAGGAATAACACCCAGATCTTTTGCTACTGGGCCTCCACCTGGACTCTTAATTATAAAGAGAGGCTTTCCTAACTTGTGGGGTTTGGTCTAGAAGACCCACACCCAATAATGTGACATTTTCATCATGCACAGGATTAATTCTGAGCTGTATTTAATTAAATACTTCCAAGATGCCTATTAAGGAATTAAGCAATCCAGAAACCACAACATCTTACTGGAAAACCAAGTCAGTTGTTATTCTCCAGCCATTTGGCTGCAGACAACAAAGTCATTTTACTTAAGTCACTACTGCATCAGGAAGATCTATGTGCAGGACAGGATTCATTAGCTTGATATTAAAATAAAGCAACAGTATCTTCACTAAACTATCACTGAATCAAAACCCCAAAGAAATTGTGTATCTGCATGAATTATTGAACAAATTCAACATTAAATGACTTCTCCTCATGACAGAATTGAGACAGAAATCTTTGTAATACTGTGATAATAACCCAATTCTCAGACCTACAGTATGCAAAGCCCACATTCAGAAAGACTTTTGTTCCCCCTTTCCCAGCATTTCAGGTTCCCGAGACATAAAGAGGAGCTGTAATTAAGCTAAACTGTATCATACAATAACCAATTCCCACCTGCAAAAGAATTCCCACAAAGAAGTCCTCCTTGGGCTGCAGTTCTGCTCTAAGCCTTGCTGTGTGGTGCACGTACCTGGACAGTAGGGCTGAGCACTATAGAAATATTCTGGATGTTCATTTTTGTTTCCAGTTCCTTTGCAATGACATGGTCCATATGCACAATCAGCCAAGAAATCAGGAGATGGTTACACTCTGGCAGCTCTTTCAGCAGCCTCTGGCACTCCTGAACTTTCTCAGCTTCTGTGCTCTTTCCACAAGCATCTTCAAAGCGGGGCATGAGCTCTTTGGTAAGCAGATTTTCGGGCAGTTCCCGCAGGTACTGTTTGAGCAAGCTGGCGACTGTATTGGGCTCGTATTCTTCCAGGTTTGGAGATTCTTCGCGATCATAGGCTGCCTTCAGCTCGTCAACTTTTGATTTTATTCCTTGAAATAGTTAGATCAAGAATTAAGAGAAATTTTGACTGTACATGTCTAATATTTGTATTTAAACTTTTTTTTAAGATGTGCTTATTTCACCTCTTTTTACAATTTAAGATAATTGAGAAACACCTTTTAAAAGTTATCCACATGTAACAAAGTGAAAATCCTGACTCAAAATTACATGATCATTGGTTCTAAAAGCACTGACTACTCCTATGAAGCAAAACCAAAGCACTTACAGAGCTCTGAATCAGAACTGGTGCCAGCATTCCCTTTCATCAAGGAACATAAAATAGGGTGAGGAAAGGTTGGGGAACTCAAGATCAATTGTGTATTTGCATCAAGCTTCTTTCTGTCTGTTCAATTTTCCATCCCTAAGCCAGGCAGAAAATATGTTTTTAGTTCAGAAGCTCTACCTATAACAGCTTTCCTTTGTCAAAACAAACCCCACACTTTTTAGTTTCCAGATTTCCAGCTGGCCCTCCTCAGCGAAGGAATCTCACACAGGATTGTTGATTTGAGGCACCACATGAATAAAAGTGTGTTCACATAATTATTCAACCCAGCCAAGGTTTTCTCCAAGGTGTTTGCATAAACTCAGTGGCATTCCAATCTTCCTAAGCTTGGGGAAATTTCATTCTTGCAGCTCAAACACCCACTCGGGTTACACCAACTTGGTGCACAGCCCTGGCTTGGCTCATACTCAATGAGCATACCTGGGCACACTCAGCCCCTGGAAAATGCCATGAAAACATGCTCAGTTTCATGGCCAAAATGAGCCATCGTAACAGCTGCAGGCTGCTAAGGCAGGCAACGCTCACTCTGAGCTCTCAATTTAAACAATCCTACAATGCACAAGAGGGAGCTGTTGCACTGGAGAACACCTACAAAGGACACAGCAGAAATTAAGGAAAACACACCTGCAAAAACTCCCAACAAATCATGTGTAAAAAACAAGCAACCAAAATGTTTCACTAGGCAGGACTAAGCAACTGCTTAAGGTACTGCAGTATGTCTGCATGCCTACAAAACACCATGCAGATGGACAGCATGAAGACAGCTAATGAAGCCTTTAGAACTATTTTATTGGTTTTTAGAACCATTCATTACTGGTTTACAGTGCTGGCTAACATGATTCAAAATGCTTTTCCTGAAATTCCCTTTCTTGCTTGTTCTTGTCCCCTCCAATGTACCCAGAGAAGTACTTACAGGAGCTGCATTTCTGGTGCAGCTCACAAATAATGGGACTGTTTTGTCTAACATGACTAAAACTGAGCTTTCACTTATGTAAACTGGAGTTACACAATGACCACAGTTAATTAGCTGCTGTTGCTAAGCTTAAACAATGAAGCTTGCATTTTCTGCTTATTAGCAAATTTGCTGAAAGAAAGTAAGTTTTCAAGAAAAAAATACAATGGGTATAACTGGAAAAAGCAACTTAGTGGGAAGCATAAGCAATAAAATGGTTATAGCTCATCTTTGCTTTTGCAATCAGCCACCATTGTATTTCTAAAGCAGAAAAAACAGAAAGCAAGTTGGCCATACTAACATGTTTTATTCACTGCTGCCACCCTGAGACAAAAGGCCAAATCAGGTGTGTTTTCACCGCCATTAAGCAATACCCCCACATTACCAATTTTTTCTGGTACTTCAGACCTAGAAATTTGCTTAACTTTGACTACCTGATTACTTTTTGGATAATTAATGGAGCTAAAACCAGTGCATCTAGATGCTGGAAGTGATAAAATAATAAGAAAATTGCAAGTAAAGACCTTAGGAACCTGCACGTCAGTGTGCCCAGAGTACCTGAAACTCTGTAGATGCCTTCACACTTCATGCCATACTTCTCTACGTAATCTATACATTCACGGAAAACTGCTGGCAGGCGGATGCCGTCATACATCATGGTCCTGTCTACTGCATCAGACAAAGGAATGCCAAACACGGGTCTGTGACTGGGGACATCCACTTGAGGTATCTCTGTCTCTTGAATTGGCTTTTTCTTTTTCTTCTTCTCTTTCCACTGTTTTACAACATCTGCTGCAGTTAAGTCTTTTGACTTTTTCTCTTTGTGTTTGTCTTCCTTGTGTTTTTCTTCCTTGTGTTTTTCATCTTTGGGCTTCTCTTTTATTTTAAAATCCTTCTCCTTCTTTTTGGAAAAGCTGGGTTTCTTGAAGACATGAATTCCCTTGGACCGCTTCAACTTGGAAGGACTTTCAGCTTCATCGCCGGAACTGTCCTCTTGAAACGCAGCGTAACCTTCCGCTGTTGGGCAAAGCAGGAGAAGGGAAGGGGACAGCTGTGAGCCTGTTTACTTTCCAGACAGCAACAACAAGTTGCACATAAGGAGGAGAAGGAAGAAGCAACACAAATGAAAAAACAGTGCCCATCTGAGTCCTCAGAAGGTTTCCTTTAGTTGCTACACACTCAGGTGGACGAGGATTAAATCAAGTTGTATAATTACATCAAAGATAAGCCACAGAGGTCCTGAATGATCTAAACAACAAATACTTTGTATACTTACTCATAATGGCAATGTCCATCTTATGGGCTAGATTCCCATCTAATAGTCAAGGAAATGCAAAATAAAAACAACTGTCTGGACACTTCTCTATGTTCCTGTAATCAATAGTATAAGAGTTGCTGTTAAAGATCATCTACTGCATACACAGAAGTCTAACAAATTTCAATTAACAACAAATGAAACTCCAGCCACCTAAAGCCCCAATCTTTTTCCAGAATATTATGAATTTAAAGACAAGTATGAGGCTAATAAAGTTTCAGCCTCAAATAAAATACAAAAAAACCACCCCAAACCGAAACCAAAAAAGCACTAACACTTACTTTTCATAGATGAATAACACAATTCCAGTAACACTGGAACAATACCTGCCCAGTATCTGAAAGTGCAGATTTGCCTTAAAAAGCACATGGAAGAGATTCAAACAAGTCCCTGGGCTGAGCACACCATTCCAGCAGCAAAAGTCCAAGTGCTGTCTAAAACATGCACCAGGTGCTTTTAAGTCACTACGCCTCTGCAGCTGGCCCTGCCTCACCTTCAGGCAAGAACACAAAAGTCTTTAAAGGAGGATTACAAAAAAACCCCCAGCAAACACACCAACAAAAGAAACAACCCACAAACAAACCCAGCAACATGCAATCCAACATAACTTCCAAGTCCACTAATTCTAATTCTACATACATAGTACCTCATACTAGAAAAGTAAGCCTGAAACCTGGTGAACAAAGGTGACATTTGACACACCATCTGCAGCGGCCAGGTCACCCAAGGCAGTGAGGAGCAAGTCCCCACTACAGAGACCCTTTGAGGCTCTTCCACTACCTACAGGCAGAGCCTCTGCTCCTGTGAGGCAGCACTGACAGCCAAGTGCTCTTGCTGCCTGAATAGTTTTGGGTAGATAATACGTGAGCACATCATGCATGAGACTATAGGCTATAGAACTTTTTCCAAGTGGAATATCTCCGGAAGAACCGGGGGCATTCAGTCTTTGATCCTTCCAGTTCTGGACTATACCAGACTGCAGAGTTTTCAGCATTATTTCAGCATATGAAAGAACTGTCTCTATTTTGAAGCCTCCTTGACTGCTCTGTAGAAGACAGCTTGTAATAGTCAAACAAATATAAGAAATGTATTAAAGCATGGAACTACCATAAAATAATTACAACTGTTGGATCAGCTCAGTCTTTGCAGCTGATACTCCTCCCTAGGACTACCAAACACACTTTCCTAGAACACTGAAAAGCACTGTAGAACTGTTCCTGTCCAGGAGTTAACATAAAAATGCAAACATTAACTGAAGGACAACCAGCAGCCAGGTCTCCTCCTCTGTGCTTACTGGCTGTGTCATTTACTGGTTTTTGTAAACTAAACACAGAAATGGGTAAGGATTCAAATCTCACTCTGGTATAGAAGCAACTGCAGATTCACCAGCAACAGGACCAAGCAGGAACACACACCTTTACTGTGTTTTATGAGAATGAGATGGGGCTGGCACCAAGGTTCAAGATGAACTTCAGAGAAGGAATTTCCAAACAGAAAGCCAGATGTTCCCCAGACAGCTCAGAACAATGTGCCCTCAGTCTTTCCTCCTGGGTACTGTGACAGCTCCCAGTCACACAGCATGGGGTTCCCACATGCACATCAGGAAGTGTCAGCACTGGGACCAAGCTGGGAGGTCAGTGCCACCAACAGAGCACTGCTGACATGTCCCAACATTTCTCACTGCAACACAAGCCCTGGTGCCTTCCTAGATCTGTGGTAATGTCACCAGCAAGAGAACATTACTGAAACTGGTATTTCTTGAATTCGCGAGAAGACATGAAGGAGCAAGTTAAACAAACCCAGCCTTTTAAAATTTTTCTCAGCAACATAAGTCAACAAAGTTTAGAAACATATACTAATACAGACTCACACAGAATATCTCACCCATACCAAGAGAGCGTTTTTATGTCTATCAAGAATAGCCTGATTTTCTTTATTATATTTATGGCTATAAAATTGTTGTATCCCTTTCACCAGTGATACAATATATTGAAATATAAACAACTTAAATTTATACAGAAGAAAAATTACCTAAAGTGCTTGACAAATCAGGTAATTTTATATATGGAGACAGTATTACCTAGGGTATAGTTAACTGGTATTTCTGTTTACTGTTTCCTCAAGACTTCCAGTCCCCATTTTCCCATCACTGTACTCTGTCACTGACAATTTCCTCCATCTACATAAGAACAGTACTAATGTAAAAAATACTCTAATTTCACCAGCATAATCTGCCAGTTCCTTTTGTTAGACCTTTCTTCCATAAGCATGCCTTCATTGCAGTTATTTTAAATGTAATGCTTCAAGTATAGCCCTTATCTTACCAAGAATTATGAAAAACCCTTAAAAAAATAAAATTCCAGTGTTACTCTGGAAAAATCTAGTTTACAGGCTTATAATCTTTGTCATGCAGCAAGTCCACTGTCTCTATCAGTCTGCATACTTGGGAATACTTCTCCTGTGCTCTCACAACAAAGCACTAAAATCATGCTGTAGTATTTATTGTTAACTCCAAGGGTGACATTATTAAGAACCGCCACTTATCAAACCTATGGCAAGAGACATTTTGTCCATCGGGTCTTTGATGGGTTTTTAAGTAATTTTTAACTCTACAGCTGATTTGGCTCCCCAGGGAAATCTGCAGCATCTGTAATTAATTCACTGAAAGAAAACATGGATGGTTTTTACATATGAAAGAATTAGTAGGTCAAATACAACTGAAGTGCAATGCAAGCATTAGTTACCTAATGTAAGTTTGTCAGAGGGATTGTCATCAGATTGTACAGCATTTCTAAGTAGAACTAAGACACACAAATACACAATGAGCTTGGGTAGATGGCTTCTACTTCCTCTCTTTGCACAAGATGCATTTTTATTATCAACTGAAACTTCCACTTTACAGACACTACCAACACTCACTATCCAACTTTCAATTAGATCAGTTTGCCTTTAATATTTGCTTGACTCACTGATGTCAGCACAGCACTCCCCAACAAATTCTGCCTTCAGATTACTCCACAGCACCATGCCAGCAGAGCAAATAAAGCTGAAGTAGGAAATCTGTCTTACTTTATTTTGCTTTAAAATAATCACTGGCATTGAAAGGCAGGACTTTTAAACTATCTGCAAAAGGTGCTTTGCTAGATAAACACACAGAGGTATATAATAGAGATACACAGTGATTTGTCAGCAGAACAGGACATAGCAACACACCCTATTTATCCCAGAGATAAAACCTGATATGAAGAACCTCTAATCTTAGGAGAAAATTCTAATAACTTCTTAGTCTGTGGATCTCAAAACTGTATTCAGAGCTTCTCCACACACCAGACAGTAAAAATAAGGTTTTGTTTGCAATAGCAGTGGTTTGGTTTCAGTCCTCATCTGCGTTCCAAACATTCAGGACACCCTGTCCAGCACATTAAGGATCTGGTCTTCAAAAATATTTCCTGAAATTTTCAAAAGAGTTCATACCAATGGTCCTACTTACCTTTTATGTGACAGTTTTGTAAAATTCCAACAATTCTCCATTTTCCCAAGAATTGTACAAAGAAAATCAAGATTCTTGTAAACAAAAAAAAATCCTAGCTGCACATTGAACCCATCCTGTCCACCAGCATCAATCTCAGAAGTTAAATGAATAAGCAGAGTAAGATCTACTACACTCAGACTCCTTATCTACAGAAATTCTAATCGGTAGAAGAGCTTCTTCAGAAGTATTTTATCATAACATTTTTCTTCTACAAGGAACTGCATATTTTATGGCTTTATCAACATGTGATTAGTGACAGGTGGTTAAACATTTTCAAAAATCAATTACAGTGGTTGCTATCTCAGATAATCCATTACTGCTTAACACAGATCCATTTTTGCTCTCCTGCTGTCACAGGACAAGTTCTGTTTGAGTCAGGGAACAGATCTGATTTAAAACTATGCCAGTAAAAAGAAAATTCCTTTTAATCCCTAGTAAATCCCCTAATCTAACTCACTGTACAGCCAACCAACACCCAATCTATCAGAGAAGAGGGGAAAATAAAAATTAGTGGCTGAAATATTTTCCAGTAGCTGATATTCCACATAAAAAACAATATTCCATTGAATTTTCTATTAGCTCCAAAACATTTTTAGCACTTTTCCCCCAGAATAATTGCTGTGTATTATTAGGTTACTGACACTAACATGAAAAAAAATAAAATCATTAAATAATTATATCTATATAAAAATGTGGAAAAGGATTTTTGCTAGCTACCATACAAAAATGCTTTTTTGATATAGCTGATAATAATGAAGCTAAGAGTACATTACTCTTGCAGAAATTATTTACCTGAGAAACCAAACTGATTAGCTTTAGGATATTTATCCTTCCTTTCCCAGCTGCTCTTCAAGCACTTCTGAAGTTTACATTTAGAGTATTATCAAAATAGCTCAAGATTTTTGTGGGATTAAACTTAAATACAGTTTCAGGTGTTAGAATGACCTTGTCATTAATTCACGAATATTACAAGTTTACTCTGTCATGATGTAATGTTAACTTGTCTTTTTGTCACTGACATGTTCAATTATATTTGTTTATACCCCAATCTGCATGATCATGGCAGGTTGTGCACTGTTCAAAACCAAAGCAGGTAGCCAGAAAAAATGAAAAGAGACAATCTGAAAACATACAACAGAATTGAAAAGGTGAAATAAAATGAGGAATCAAAAGGATGGGAGGAATAACAAAGGTCAGATCTGGAAGGAAAACTCTTAAAAATCAACCATGATAAGCAACTGTACATAACACTTGTAATTTAGACACCTTGTCTAAATTGTCTGTTGAGGTACAATACTGATTACTTTTGGAGTGTATGATATGTACTGAAAGCTTGGTATGTAACTTACTCTTCTATCTGTCTGGCAATTATATGACAGACAAGTATTAGGGCCAAGAAATGCTGAATGCCTTTTACATTAGCGCTGCAAGAGATGATTTTGTTCTCCCCATGTTTTGCATTTTTGTGTTCTTTGAGGCTTTTTTCATACCTTTAAAGTTTCTTTTAAGTAACAGAAATTGCTTTACATCAGCTATAAAATGTGTTGCAATCTCTTGTGGAAAAAAAGAGTTGCAGCACCAATGTGCACAGACCTGTGTGGATTTGCTGAAGCAGCATTTTTCCTCCTAAAAAACAGCCTTCAGCTACACTATCACCATGAGACATCCTGAATTCCATACAAAGAAATTCACACGATGCAAAATGTTGGCATCTGCCAGTTCCAGATTTAGAGGTGTGCAATGCAGAGCTCTAACAGAAAGCTGGACAGTAAAAAAACAACTACTGATAGCCAGAATTTAGACTTTTCCAATCAATACCAAATTTTCAATGCCAATCCAGTAATCTGTATGAGGTCAATATTGTTTACATTACAGAAAACCACTAAGGAATCACTTTTCTTAAAACCTGTAGGAATTTCAACTGTTGGTTTTAATTTGAGGATGCATTTTTGAGTTACAGTATTCTTTAGGCACACAGCTTTTACTTAAAATAGCAATAGTCCTTCTTAACTGTGGCAGAAACAATTCCTGCATTCCAGGAAACTGGTTTGATTAAAAGCAGTGCAGTGACAGCAGATTCTTAAGGAGTGATTATTTAAATATGTGCATGCATATTACGAATTACCATATTAATTCTAACAGAATATTGTGTGCTGTCTCACTCTTTCTGATCTTCCCAATTCCACATGTAAGAAGTAGCAGGATAAACTGGCATCAGGGATACAGACATTTTGAAATTTTGCTAAAACAAATGTCACTTACAATGTACCAGCACTTGGGCTGTGATATTTAGATTTCAGAAATTTAGACAGGAAGGGTCTTTCTGAGAGTGCTCAGTATCAGCTTAGTATTTCCAAGTGCTTTGCTCTTTCAGAATATGTAGACAAACTTCCTTGAATAAAAACTATTCCACGTTTCAAAAATTTTCTGCACAAATCTAAAGGTTGGAACTAATAGTTCTATTGTTTTGGGATTCTATAGTCAAAGCTTTACTTTCTTCTAATCTAGCCTTTTCTCTGTGAGTTCTGGAAAATTCAGATCTCAGTGTTGGTTTGCACATTTTTGACCTCTGCAACAGTACTTTGGCACTGCTGGAGGAAACTGCATGATCAGACTAAACTGAGAAGCTAGAGAAAAAAGACAAGAGATTTTATGACTGCTTGAATAATGGTGCAGCGTGCATGTGAAAACTTGGGATGGCACACAAAAGCAAACAATAAGGGAACACGTAGGAAAAGGGAACTTCTTCCAAATGCACCAGTGTACAATTCAGGTCAGACATACAGCTTCATTCTAGCTAGTACCTCCTATTTGATTAAAAATGCATGTATTTGGAAACACATTTGAAAATCTCCACTTAGAATATGAAGAAGAACCCCATGCCAGGATTTACCAATGCATCATGAAAGGTTTTGGATACATGTGTTTATTAGTAGCTCTGGGCACATGCTTGGCACCTGTGTCTGCACAACAACAAAAAGTTACGGTGTAGAGTTTTTTGCAAGAGAAACAGGTGCTGCACAATGTCAGTCTGTAGCAAGTTAACTTCCTCCAAATTGAAACAAATTTATAAGAACCCACTGGGAATACTTAGCAATTTTGAGAGAGAAAAAAGGAAAGAGAACTTAAAAGCACTGAATTAAAAAGAGAAGTTGTCCACTCACTTCTTTTTTCTTTTTTCTTAAATTTTCCTTTCTTCTTCCCATGCTCCTTTTCATCATCAGACACTATATCTGGAGGCTCATGTAAGCTGTCGTGAGGTGGCGAGGGCTCACCGGTGCGGTACAATCCAGGGAATTTCGTAGGGCTGATTTCTTCCGAGCTGGGAGTACGAGCAAGTCCCCCACTGTGCTCTACCCGACGGTGTTCACTGGGGCTGCTGGTGGGAGGCAGGAAGCACTCGGTCATTCTGATACTCGGATATCAAAGTGAAAGCTGCTGCTACCTGTCCATCACACCTGCAGCAGAAGAAAATAAAGAGAAAACCCACACGATTTTAAGCAATGGGTTTCAGAACGCCTTGTTTGGAGCTCTACCCTGAAATCATCAACAGCAGTACCTTCTACAATGTGAGTTCCAACTTCTGTCAAGACACAGTAACATAACATCAGGGCTTAAGCTCAGTGTTTGCAGAATTTGTTCATTAATTCCTGAGTCATATTAACATGAGATCTGCCATTTTAGCAGTTTCTGCTTTATGATACCTAAAACATATATATTAAGTATCTGAATATTTTAACTCTTGAAATAATTCTTACAAAATTCATAGGCAGCTTGCATACTGATTGGTAGTATTTACTACAAATTAGTTGGCTAACTTTAATTTCTTTTGACATCAGATAGATTTGCCTGGAGGCTCAGGGTGTTTGTGAGCACTGCCCTTAAGGCAAAGTTCATTTTCTTCTTTCCCAAGCATATTTTATAGATGCAAATAAGAACCTGCCTAGCCTGCTGCAATAAGGGGAGAAAATGAAATAAATACAGCTAAAACAAATCCATCTTTTAATTATGCTACTGCAAATTTAAAAAGGTAAAAAAAAAATAATGATTATGCTTTTCTGGGATACAAAAACTTCCCCTCTGAAGAGGCTGTATTAGGCCATCTGCACCCAGATGCTGGTACATTGTTTGCTTGGGAGTTACAGCCAAATAAAAGCTTATACAAAAACTGCTAAAGGAAGACAATGCATAAATTCATAAAGACAATGCAGTGAAACTCACAAGCAAAAAACTCTTCCTAACACAGATAAATTTCAGAAATTCCACAAAATGGATATGCTGTATGGGACACCACACCTCTGGAGTCCACTTGGCTGGATTTGGCCCCTTGTGTCTAAATGGTCACAAAGGATACATTCCACAACACTCTTCAGTTGTATCACTCAATTCCTGGGCTTTTGTTTACAGATTGATAGCACACAGAAATAATACGACAGGCTGTTCTATTCTGCCCAATTATTAATTACAGATGAGTCCAGCTAAGTGGGTTTTGGGGTGGGTGATTTGTTCACTTTATTGGGGGTTAGAATTTTAAATTTTTTTTCTCATCCTTCAGCTCTCTGTATGGAGATCAGAGTGAAATTTTACAGTATGTATGCAATAGTATCTCCCTACAGGAAATCGCTCACAGTGCTTATGGAAATTACCAGTTGCTCAGATCAGAATTTGAATAGGGCACAGTAAGACACAGAATTATGATGAGAAAATATTAATGAAATCTTTATTTAATACTGTTCATTCCTTATTCTGGCTAAAGCAGAGGCACTGGCTAAAAATTAAGACAATGGGGTATATTTGCAAATGGAACAAATTAAGACTGTACTTATGTTTCTTATTTTTTTTATTTTACAGCTTCAAGAAAGTATTACTTTCCTATATGTATCATTTCTTAGGCCTTTAAATAAGGAAGAAATTCTGTGAGGCTCAAATTATATCAAGACCTATCAGTAGAAGAGAGCTTTTAATCCTATTGAAAACACCTCTTCCACTTTTACTAATGGATGTTAATGTTCTACTGCCATATAAATCTTTACATTTCCTCTGGCTTTTACCTTTTCTTCTGACAGCAATAAAAGGCAAGACTGAAAAAGTCATGGGCCTTCTAGAAATTTTGAGAAGGAACATTTCGAACAGGCATGCTCTTCTCCCAGCTTCTCCCTCTCAGACTCTTTCTACCCAATCTGTACCTGTCCTGCCTCTCCTCTGCTGTGGGTCCCTTCCCTCAATCTGTTTCTCTCCTCCTGTACAGTTCTCATTTGTCAGGAGATTCAATAATTCACTGCTGCAACATGAGGAAGGTCACACTACTCCCCCCCATTAACTCTCCTGTGCCTCCAATTGCAGCAGTTTGCTCTGTCTGAGATGATTCGTGTTGCTCGCTGCTCTAATGGCTTGTGGAACAGCTCAACAACACTAACAATGAAAAGCAGAGAAGTGGCAAACCACAATGACAGGAGGGCAACCTCTCTCTTTGGGCCCCTCTGTTTTGTCATACTGCACACACAGCTTCATCTCCTCTGATTTCAATTATTTCTTAGTATTTATACTTCAAGCTTTGATTTTTACCACCCAGTGTCAGTACTCCCATAGCTCTTGTCTTGACTTACTACTCTGTTTCACCCTCAGTGTATCATAGACAATCTGATCTTCATCTGCTTTGGTGTCTGTGACTCAAGCTCAGTTTCCCACTTTCCCTTCCCCTTGTTTTTCATTCAGGCAGTTCCTACTTCCCTGCTGCACATCACTTCCTTGCAGATAAAGTTCTCTCTCTTCTTCCACTGTTTCTTCTATCTGATTAGTTACCAGTTCCCACTTCTTCCTGAAAGTTCTCTGTTGCTCTTTTCTGTCACCTCATGACTACCTTCCTCATCTTTTCACCTTTTCTCCCACTGGCTCTCAGTCTCTCCCCAGTATCACAAGAAGTCCATTGTTACCTCCCTTGGCCAACAGCAGCCTCCTTGACTCCCACTTCTCATTCACTTGACATTTGACTCTTCACAGAAGCCACAAATGCTGTTACATGATAGCATCAGAGAGCTTCTTGCACCTTCTTAGACCTAGCTGCGTTTTTAAGTACTCCCAAAATGCAGTTTCTTGAACCATCTTCCTGCTCAACACTGAGCCAAGCCTTCAAAATAACTGAATGTCAAATAGAAGCCTTCACTGAACATGGGCAGAATCATGACCTTTCCTCTATCCCGCAAGGAAACACTAAATTATGAGAGATTTCAAACATGGAAAGAAGGTACATCATTAACACAGTATCTCCTAGACATCATGCCATCACCACCTTTCTAGACCATAGACGAAGCACAGGAAAGTGGGTTGGGGAAAGGAAGGAAGATGACTGTGCAGGCAAAATAATGTCTTTTTTTCAAGCCATATTTTTGAAGAGAACTGAATGCTTTCCTAAAAAATACAGTCTGAGCTGCTTCACTTGGTAAGTGAAGATGAGGTTTGGAAAAACCATAGAAAAGGGAAGACAGAGAGACACGACAGCCAGCTTTAATAGATCTCATTTTCAACAATGTATCATCTAAGTCAGCATGAACACATTAAAGAGAGCCACAGCCTGAAAGACCAAATCCACCGCTCCTTCATTCAGCACAGAAGGCTCCATTATTTCTGTTTTGCACTGAGTCTGTACTGTGACTTTGTGCCTTGTAACTAATTGCAACAGCAAAAGCAAATTAGAGCAGGTGATTGCATGCACAGATGTTTTGTAAAGCTTCTGGGTGGAATGAAGGATGTGGAAGTTTTCTGCAACAAGTATTATGCAAGACCACATCTGAAGCACAGTGGGTGTCCCCTGGTCATTCCATTTTGCCACAAACAGACACCCTCTGAATACCTGGGACATTGAAAATAGTCCCAAGTAGTCACTAATCAAAGATGGAGGCAGTGAGCACGCTCACTCAGCTACCAGTACCTGCTCTATCACAATTACCCAAAAGGAAGACAGCACAGAAGTACCTCACCCATCATCACAGACCTTCAGTCAAAAAGATCTGGACACGTGAAGGACGTGATTCTTGCAGAAATTCTTGAGGCACACCGTATTTTTTTGATAAAAAATATCCTAGTAACAAACACAGCTCCATTTTGGAAAGTAATGAACGATAAGAAGTAAGAATAAAAACTATCATTTGTGGGCTAAGTATGTAAAAACACTTCAGAAACCATGAGTGGTACTCATATAACTGTTGAGACTTCTGAATAAGATAAGATCAAGTTAGAATTTATTTACCAAGACTATAAAAGGTCTGTGTCACATCTAAGTTCTGTATCTATTGCATTTTTTACAACATACTGAAAAGCTTAATACAAATCACTGTTTTCATTTGGACACTTCTTAGATGGCCTCTGATGTAATTTTGACATTTGACTGCATGGCAGCATTCAGTCTGTTTCATTTAATAAGCAGTGGCCAGGTATAAAATCAGAGCCCTTTCCTTTCTTTAGTAAGGCAACACAGACATGAAAGGAGAAGGAATAGGGAAGTACTTCATGTAGACAGGCAAAGCAAGTTTAAAATTTCACAAGTCACAAGTAATCACACAAACACAGCATTAAGTAACTCCCCTGTGAGTCACACACTCTTCATAACTGGCAAAAATTAAAACCTCAACAAGGGACTTCACAGAATTTGTTGGATAAAAAGAATAAAATACAAATAAAAAGAATAAAATACAAATTGTTTAGCAGAATTCAGCTCCTAAACCTCAGATTACTTTACAGGATATGCGATGCGATGAGAATGTTGGAAAATTTACTTCAAAGGAGGGTGGATAATCATACAGTTGAATTCACACAGGAGCAAGCTGTATATTTTTCAAACCATGCCAGCATGAGATCACCTCTAAAAGTAACAAAATCAGCTTTTGTGTGATCTCTCATTTACCTGTAGATGGATAAAGTCTGCCAGTTACATCCAAAACATTTCAAGTTCTGCTCTGAGAGTCCATTCCAGCTCAGGAGTGATATACAAACAGACAAAACTACTTAGCTCTCGACACTCAGTGAGCTACAGACCACGTCCATATCTGAGTGGGCTCTTGGAGGAGCCAGCTCACATTTAGAATATGCAGCTGTATCCAGAATACTCCCTATTATTGAGGGTATTCCAGCTCTTCATTAATCTAATCAGTAGGGAGCCAGCCTTAAAATAAATAATTAAATAATACATTAGACATTTTAGAAATATCAAAAACAAGGTTTCCAATCCCATTGTGATAAAGTCTTGTAGTCACATGAAGATAAAATCTCCAGATATGTGGTAGCACGTGCTTCCCAGTTTGGTTCGCTTCAGGGAAAACAGTATTACAGCCCCTAGCCTACAAAATTCTGTAGAGCTCCATCAGGATGCAATTCATAGGCTGTTTCCAAGAGACACATTTTGGAAAATAACAAAAATTGGATCCCTGGAAGGGGAATGGATGGTTGAATGCTCTGTTCCAGGAGAGAGCACATTGAAGAGATGGACCAGAACTGCCTAGGAAAAGCCCCTGTCCCATGGTGCTGCCTCCTGCACAGGCTATACTGTCACACTCCTATTTTGCTGTAACATCCTACTTTCCTGGAGAGGCAGGCTGTGACAATTTATATCCCACTACCTCTCCAAAGCAAGCAGTCCACAAGAAAAGTCTGGGCACAGATCTTTGTTGTGGGGCAACAACCAAAGCCCTACACAGAGGGTACACAAACTATGCCACACATATGGCTGTCCCCAATGTGGCTCATTCCATCCTTCAGGGATATCCCAGCAAGTCCTCCCACAAGTCTTTCCCCAGCTAAATCAAATGCCATGGAAGCAGCTTCAAAGCAGTGCACTACATTATGATCACAACCAAATATATAAGAGGCATTCTTGCAAAGCTAACAAGCTGTTTAATTGCTTTGCATGGCAGCCTTCTCAAGTAACAAGCAGAAGGCCTGAACTCCACACCACAAGGCAGATGGGCACTGCACCCAGACTTCTGCAGGACCATCTTGACTACTCAGCCACCTGCACTGCAACTGCTACTGCCCACCCTCAGAATAATTTCTCCTTCTCCAAGCTTCTTGGCAATGTGCTACTCCACTGTTCAGGATTCTCTGTTTTTACCCCCAGTAAATCTTGCTCTTGGATCCCATGGTCTTGTCAGCACAAAGTAATTCAGTATCTCCAGTAATAGTACTCAAGCCCAGTACATTTGTTTCCCACTCCATGGTTTCACACAGAATCACTGGGTTGGAAGAGACCTTCAAGATCATTGAGTCCAACCCAGCCCTAACACCTCAACTAAACCATGGCACCAAGTGCCACATCCAGTCTTTTTTTACACACATCCAGGGATGGTGACTCCACCATCTCCCCAGGCAGACTATTCCAGTACTTTATCACCCTATCTGTAAAAAAACTTTTTCCTAATATCCAAATTATATTTCCTTTGGTGCAGCTTAAGGCTGTGTCCTGTTGTTCTGTCAGTTGCTGCCTGGAGAAGGAGACCAACCCCACCTGGCTACAGCCATCTTTCAGGAAGTTGCAGAGAGTGATAAGGTCACCCTGAGTCTCCTTTTCTCCAGGCTAAACAACCCCAGCTCCCGCAGCCGTTCCTCACAGGGTTTGTGTTCCAAGCCCCTCACCAGCCACACCAGTGTTTAGTCACACTCTTCCCCAGGCTCTCTCCATTTGCTTCCTCATCCCCTTTCCTGCAGTCTAGTTCCTCCACAATCAGGACTGCACCTCCTCTATCTCACAATCTTTTCCTCACCATGCAGGTGTTCACAACCTAGACCTATGCAACCCCAGTTGCATCATCTCCACACCCAGTGTCTCATCTAACCTCGCCTCTTGGCTGTTCACTCTTTTTCCCAGCTTTCCCTCACCACCTTCTATTTCTCCCACACTCAGTTCTCATTAAAACTTCTGCAAATTATGGGCCACACATAAGCAAGGTAATCTGGGAGGTCTTCTCCAGACAAATTTAGGTTTCCCCTCTAAATTACATGTAGCATTAAAAAGGTTTGCCTGATTACCAAAATATTCATTATTATATAAAAGAGGTATTTTCTTGCTAGCTGAAATCTCAGAAACAGTTTGAAGACTTTGGTTAGTGCTTTTTAAAAAAAAAAATAATTAAGTACCAGCCTCTGAAACAAAACTTTTCAGTCCAAATTAAAATATTGTAGCTTTTGACAAGAGCTGAATTACTGAGAGTTGATTTGAATACTGCAACTGTCTTTCAAAGTTCTTATATTGAACCCTCCTATACTTCTGAAAACCACCACATTGTGCAACATATATAATACCCACTATTGCCCAGACTGGCATTAGAATTATCCCTGGTGTAAAAACTCTGCCCCTTCTCTCTTGTCCACCTCTCCAAATTCCCACTTGTACCACTGCTAATGCTTGTAAAACAGAACAGAAAGTTTTACTTTTACTACTTAACAGAGGAAGGCAGGAAAATACAACAAAAGGTGTGCAGTTTACTTGCTTAACAATCACTATAAACATAGTATCACCACTGGTTTTGTTTGCCCTAGGGACTGCATACAGGTTTACAATTCACATTTTCTAACAAGTCCTTCAAAGAGCTGTCTAGTCCCCAAAGGTCTGCAGCAAGTTGTACAGAGATTATGATTTAGCAAATTAATACTAATTGTTATACTTTAATCAGTTCCTGGGCTGGATCTATTTAATGACAAATTCCCCTGATCAGAGATTTAAACTACAGCATCATTCAGTCACACTCCAGTACCTGGATGCAGCCAGCTTGAGAACAGCTGTCAATTTAGCAGAGTCAGGGGAAAAAACCCAAACATCCTAAACCCTGGTTGAGCTAAATGTACTACAAATGCTGTTAAAAAGCAAGTGCTATTCAGAGTAAAAAATGCAAAATGAAGCAGAAGAAAAACCAATGGATTCGGCATAAAATATTTTACAGGCATTTTAAGCACTTCTGCTGTTCTTTCAGGAGCATCTGCAGACTACCTGTGACAGATCAAACAACAGAGAACAGAATCTAGTTTTCCAGAGAGCCCAGAGCTCTGCACACTCAGTTCCAACACCCAGTAAAAAACAACTAAGCCTATAAAAACTCTAATTTTGGGTTTTGTGAGGGTTTTTTAAGAATGTCTTAGCTAACACATGCTAAAATACTAGAAATGGCAAGGGTAAACAGCAATTACCAAAGACTCTGCTCTGGATTTAACAGTGGCAACAAATGTGTGATGCCCATGGAACAGAAATGTGCACTATAATGCACTGGCCTTTCTGCAACAGCAGTAATCCACCTGGTAAATCCAACAGCAGCACCAGAGATGCAGTAAGGCATGGTGAGGCTGCTGCCAGCAGTAGTCAAGCTCTGTGGAACTCTTGGGAACACTCTCAGCTGACATGTGCAGGCAGGTGCCACTACTGCTGCCTCACCATCATCTGTCGTACCCGTGCCAACTACAAGGAAACCAGGGCTGGTGTGTGCCCCTACAAACATCACTTCACTGTCTGCTGCTTTGTCCTTCGAGAGCCACCTGCTGCCACCCTCAAACACAGAGTGCCAAAGGGACAGAGCCCTGCCGCACTCTGACAACTGCACAGACCTGTGTAACATGTAGAGGGAATGGCAGAGCACAGGGGCTGCACAGAGAACTGCACGCTGAGTCCAGTCTGGCTTCTTAATCCAATATTGAGATACCAACTTTCAGACTGGATACAGAAAAAAAATCAATCAGAATGAAGAATCACCATGCTTCTTCACCAAATTGGGTGAATTGTGATCATTATTTTATTCATAGAATTTTCAAACAGCATTCACTTTCTAGAAGTCACTTCATAATCCTTTAACTGGAAGGTCAGTACAAACAATCCAGTTTAGTTTACCAAAGGCAAAGAATATTCAATTCTGTGGCCTTGTCATTCCCAGAAAGAAGCAATTTCTGAAAGCATATTAATGACACACAAACCTTTAGGGCTTGAACTGTGAAAATTAACTTTCTCATGCTTTACATTGAATTTTTGCCACCATGTATTGAATACAGATGAAAAGATCTATCAATTACAGGACATCACTTGAACTGACAACTCTGTAGCATAAGAGGAAGCAAAGAACAGCTTTGCTTGGATCTCTTCATAGTGTGATACATGACACAGAAGATCAATTTCCATGTTTGATTCTTTTCATGCTTAAAACCCTGCATGTTCCAGTGCAACAATGGCAAAACATGTTCAAGTTTAATGACTATTAAATGGAACTATGGTGGTTGAGATAAAACCCATTCTACTATAACAGCAGAAAGGAAAAGACAAAAAATACTTAGATCCAGAAACACTGTTTATTTAACAGCTTCTCTGATTATTCTTCAGATTATTAAAGATTATTCTTCTGATTATTAAAGATTATTCTTCTGATTATTAAATAATCACTTCTTAGTGATTATTTAATAACTATGTCTATCAGCTGATTATTCTTAGTGATTATTTGCTAACTATGTCTATCTGCATCACCTTTGCTTTTGGCTTAAGAGTCCTGTTTATTATCAAGCTCACATCAATGGCTATTGACCTGAAATCAGCCCTCACTGGTTGCTTTATTAAGCCCAATTTGAGTAAAATCAAGCACAGACTGGGCTGCAGGCAAATGTTTTACCAACTTAACAATAATGGATTGATGTGTAACATTTCTGTGCTCCCAGCACAGCAGTTTTTAGCACAGCCTTATTGTAGATGCAGTTCTACCCACCAAAAGGTTTTTTCTGATGTAGCTTGTTTTATTTTGAGATCTGTTTCGAGACATGCCAGCAAAATAATTGTTTTGCTGATCCACGTTATGTCTGCAGCAGGAACCTGCGGGAATAGATGTCAGTGTCTTTCAAACTCATGTTATATGGAAAAGAAATTTTTTATTTTTAGCATGGTATGTTAAGTTTCCATATAGGAGTAGGGCTCTACCATCTCTTCTTCCCAGACGTATTCCCATTAATGCCAGTGACAACTCTTCATCAACACCACATGAAGGATTTAGCCTTTCAGCAAATTTCTGAATTTTTAGTTATTTTTTCAGTACCATATGTAAAGATGGGATTAACGAGTTCTGTTTTCCATGTCTGCCCCAGATTCACTCAATACCCAAGGGGAAAGTCAATTTAAATATTTACAAGCTCAGCAGATTATTAATTATGATTAACATCACCACCTCCAGGGCTGAGATGTTGCAAAATGTCACGCATGTGAACACAGAAAACATTCACAAATACATGCAAGGCAAGGTGCAGCACCACCCACCATGGGGCAGCTGTTGGTCTCTGCAGAGAAAGCAGGAATCTGTCATCCATTAAAATGCCAATTACTGGAACAGCAGCAGAACCCACAAGTTCACAGTATTTGCCTTGTCTTCTATGCCAATTTACCTAGTCAAACAGCCTTAGAAGAAAGCTTACACGAAACACCAGCCTTCTAGAAAAATGTATAAACATCCTCAGAATTTAAAATGAAATTTACATATATTTTCTAAAACACATTTGGTTTAGCTCAGTCTGTAGCATCTACTGCAGCAATTTTCAGCAATCTTATGTCTTGAGTATATCCCAAAAAAACCCCATACCTTAAGAAATACACTGATTGATGTTTTCAACTTACTTGCCAAATGTAATAAAAAATAATTGAATAATAACACAAATACAATATTAAAAATACTGTATGCTTCACAGAAGGAGGAAAAGTTTGGTACTTGATAGCACAGGACCAAACAAGTTCTGACTGCCATTCCCAAATCTGTTTGTTGCCTTGTCTAAATATAAGTCATGCTGCTTTAATTAAAATTAGAGCAGATAGTTTGATAGAAGCCCCAATACACACAAGGCAAAGATGGCCTCTGTCCTATCCCTCCCTCAGAAGAAGATAAACTGTCTCCATCAGTGTAAGGCAATTTTAAGAGTGGTGAAATCCTTGCACATAAGTACTAAAACCCACCAAATGTAATTATCCTGCTGAAATATTCACCACCAACTGACTGTTCTAATGATACACGCTAACTGCAAACTTCTTTGACATGTTTGTGTATCTTTTAGATGTCTTTGAAGTTTGACTGAAGTAACATTAAAAACTTATTTCCTAAATGATTTCAAAGAATGAGCAACCAAAAGAAAACCATATAAAACTGCACACAAATTTGATCATAGACCAAATAAAAATATCATAAAATTGCAGCATACAAAATGAGCAATGCAGGTAAAACTGATGTGCCTTCTCCACTGCTTTTTGGTGGTATGGACAGGTTCTGGAACATTCAAAGGTACATTTGTGGAAGTCATTGGCAAAAAATTAGTTCTTAATTGTCTTTGTGAAGGAACATGCATTTAAATATACATCCTAGTATATCAGTCACACTAATCTACTGAACCAGCAAAGAACTCCACATGTTCATCACTTCCTCTTTCAGCTGGAAAATTGAAATTTGTTTCCTCCAACAACTTTTCAAAACCTTAAAGCACACCTGCTCACCAGTGGTTAACATTGCATGAATTTTGGAGAACTGCAACCCAAAATTTCAGGATGAAAACTTCAGAAGCATGACCTGTGACAGACCTCTGCATCTAGAATTAACAAGTGGCCAGCACAAAGAAAACTTACAGAATTTTTAAAGATTAAAACACCTAAAGAACAAGGAAAGCTAAAACCACTGGACTGAAATAATCCAAGAAGTTTCTGGGTAAATCTGTTCATTCACTTGGTATTTTTCCCCCCAAGGTCTTACATTTTTAGTCCGTTCAATCAATTAAGAATCTCCCATAAAATATGAAAAGCTCTTTAGGCTACCTTAAAAGAATGGCATCTTCTTTGAAGCCACCACAATTGAAATTTAGAAGGGGAAATGGCACTTCTGAATCCAGTTTTAAAAAAAGGTATTTTGGGTTTTGTACAGATTAGTGTTGCACTTTTATATACAGCATTTGGTTCACAATATTAAAATCTACTGGAGTAGTACAAACACAGTAAAATATCTGTCAACTTAATTACCTTTTATAAGTAATTATAGACTACATTAATACACTCAGCATTAAGTATGTGAAAGCAGTAGATTGGATATAGGAAAACAATAACTGAGAATTATGAACTCCCACAGTATTCATGGTAGAAAAACCACTACTACTACTGCCATGAAATGGGAGAGTTTAATTGCTGGCATGTTTAACACTAGAATTTACATTTAGCACTCAATTTAATTAATTCTAATAAAACTCACTGAAAATTTATTTTCATGGTAACATCCAGAAAAAATCTGCACCTGACTGCAGATCCTTGTATTTACAAAACACATCTGGGCAGGCTAGAAATGTTAAAGTCGCAACAAGCTTCACCACCAGGGTAAGCTAAATATTAAATTTCACAAAAGCCATCAGAGGAGAAATGTCAAAGTATAGCTTCAAACTCATAGTTGCAACTCCTATTTTACAAAGGTATGATTTTAAAGAGAAGTAATACCCTTGAAGAAATTTTTTTTTTTTAAATGAGACAAACTGCAATTTTTGTCACTGTGATATCTTTTTTTCCACTAGTGTCAAGTTAATAGAATTATCATCAGATATTGTTTTCAAAAATCATTCTTCAAGCTCTGGTAGCAGAGTTCTGTGATCAGTTCCAAGAATGCCTTTCTGCCAGATGTCTTGTCCTCTAGTAACAGAAAAGGCCCAGAGATTCTACTGAACTGTAGCACAGGAAGCAAACTTCATGAGCTGCCTTCACCTAGATAACAGAAAACTGTGAAATTTTCATACTAGAGAGGACAAAAATGTATAAAAATAAAAATTTAATCTACACATAACTATAGGAATTGACTCAAAAGTTAGTCACTGCTAAGAAGCATACAAAACAACGAACACGAAACTAAATTTATTTTCCTTAAAATAATTTTCAGTTTGGTCCAAGCTTGCATTCTGATTTGGAATGTCAAACTTTACCACTCAGCACTCGCTCCTCTTTCTTCCTCTCCAGCAACCATCTGGCTGTTCCCACCTCATGCAAACAGCCATCACTCATCCCTTGCTTTCCTTGTGTGCCTCCAGAGACCGGAATAGCCAGTCTAAAAAAGCTCTGTTCCTTGTGGGTGAGAAAGAGAATAAAGATGGCAGAGTGGATATGAGGAAACTGCTCCTACTCTTTGGGAAGCTGACCCTTCCACTGCACTGAAGGGTGGACCTATTCCTGTGAAAAAGTATATCCCCCAGCAGCCAAAGCAGGGCATTTCTGCACCTCCACACAGGGCCTGTCCCAGCGCTGTGCTCCTGGCAAGAATCATTAACCATTCCCTGCTTCCTCCAGGGAAGGCAGAGCCTGGATGGAAGCAAGGCAGGGATCACCTGCAAGGTCGTATCATAAATTAATGTGTAACATCAAGGATCATAATCCTTCTTTTAAAGAAATTTTCTCTTTGCATTGATTGCATAAGATCTCTATTTCTTCCTATCTTCCTAGCACTTACAACAAATGGACAGATGGCAAGCTATTGACAATTAAGGGCACACCAGCACAGATGAAGTGAATTACATCACATTCTTCAATTATTAGTATTATATCAGAATAAATGCATTATTTTATTCTGCACTATTTCCTATTTCTGTAGAAAACAGTACTAAATTTGTTTATTTAAAATATAACATTTTCTCCACAAATATTTTTTAAACTGGGCTAAATATCACATTACTATTAACACACATTAACAATTCACTACATGTACTGATTTACATTACTACTGTTTTAGCATCTGGCAAGCACTTTTTTCTTTCTTATAATAAAATTATGTGTTTGGTAAATAATTAGTTGCTATTTTTTTAGTCAGGATCCTACACCAAGCTGTTTCTGGAAGAAACTAGGACATCCTCATTATCTGTACTTTTGTTTACTTGGTATCACAGGAACTAGACAAGGAAAAAAATACCAAATCATGTTCTCTATTTAAACACACCTGAATTAATTATCAAAGGAAATACTGCTTGTAGGTAGTGAACTGATTGCTCTAAATGCTGTGATCTCATGGTTTTGAATTTGCAGATCTCAGTCTCTGATGTATACATGGAATTCACCATTAGATAAGAAAAAATAGTTGCTTTCTGTGCTTTTTTAATGCACAACTAATAATAAACAACACTAAGGACCCAATTAGACATTCCAAATATTTTTGGTCAGGCGTACTTCGTTCAGGTATTAAGTGTTGTTTTTACCTTCTTGTTAACCACTGAAGTCACTGCACCTCATATTTACCTTTTTCACAAATTCTTTCCTACTAGTTAAAAATTGTCACAGCACTTTACTGATGAAACCTAAATAATTTTTTTCCTAGAACATTATCTGCTAGTAATAACAGGACAGAATAAACTAGAAACTCCTTGGATATATTTGAGCCAACTTACTGTGTGAGCAAACTTACTGGATCGCCACTCCTTACTTGGGTAATCCCATATAAATCCTCCACTTCCCAGCAGCTGCCCCAGGTAAGCAATTATTCCCCAGTTTGTACTGCAGCCTAAAGAAAAACTGGAAGCAGGTTTTCCTGCTGCTATTCAGCTTTGCAGGCTTGCTGTTGCTGCCACTATCAAAGTCTGTTTCACTCTATTACACCTCCACACCTTCAACCAAGTTTATATTCCCTGGTGTCATGCCCAAAAGGTGAGGGATGGTTGGGATGAGAAGGGTAAGTACAAACAGGAAAGGAGTCATACCCTTTCTTTTTCTAAACTCAACATGCATCCTTACCCTTCTGGTTTTGGCCATGGCAAGCAGAAGATGCAAACCTTATTTGGACAGCAGTCACCCCCTGACACCACCACCTCTGGGGATGCAGCCTATGTAAAACTTCCTGCTCCATAAGGTACTTCCAGCCCAACTGTGGAACTTTAAATTTTTTTTTTTTTTTTTGAGTAACAGTTTGAAAACTATGATCCATGAGGCTCTGGGGAACAGCAGAAGGAGATGATGAAGGATAGCAAAGCATGCACATAGCAAATCATGGCTAGTTGTAAGGGTAGTGAATCATTCACTGATTCAACATAATCAGATACCTTAGTTCAGAGACAAGCTTGGTAGATTATGCTACACTATTCTACTATAAACCCAAGGTAAAAATCATGTTATATTTTAGCATTTTGAGGCTAGCTAAATGACACCAAGCCTTACAGAAGGAAAGTAAATTAGCATTTGGTGGTATTTATGGCTGAACAGCAGCATCTTCCATATTAGTCTAAAAACCACCCATAAGAAGCAGCAGTGTTTACTCAGAAAATATGCAAACCTCTTCTGTAGGAAAACACAGCTCAAAGTTACTGGGAAGAGTGCCTGAAGGGAACAGTGGAGATGAGAACCCCAAAGAGTTACACACAGTGGCTGTCTTGTGGCTGTCAGCTTTCCTTTAAGGACATCTGCAGAATCCAGCCGTGCAGCTCTGAAGCAGGAATGCAGTTATTGCAATTCCAGGACAATATATTCCAGTGTAGATGTACACATATAGAAATGGAAATAATCTGCCTTACAGAAAAAGAGCTTTCTCCCCCACATAACTACAATCACACCAGGGACTTCACTGTGAAAGCCTTACTTTGGGGAAAAACCCCACCAATCCAAACTACAAAATATGCCCTCCTACCCCAGAATACACCTTAACTAAGACAGAACAGTGCCAAAGTTGCACGTGGAGTATTAAGATTTGAAGGCAGCTATTACTATGTTCCATTTCAGATGTGGGAAGACTAAAGAAAACTTATCTTCTCCAAGCTAGAAATTAGATCCCTAAGACAGAGAATGTAAAGTTCCCTACTTCAACATAATAGACACTCTGTTCTTGAGCTAGAGCATTACAGCAAGGGGTTAACAAATTTCATACAGTTAGAAGTATTAAATGCTCAAAACCACGACAGTTTGGAAGGGCTTTTTAAAAATTCCCGTTTATTTTTATGTAGAAAAGAGCCCCCCAGGAGCCTGTCACTCTGACTGTATGGATTATAGACAGACTGCACCGAAATGAACTGAAGCACAGCACCATTTACCACGAGCTGTATGCAACACCTCAACCAACATCAAAACCCAAACCTAAAGGATCTAAGGGATCCCTCTGCCATTCTCCTGTAAGCTCATGAATAAATTTACATCCATTACCATTCTGTGTCATATCCAACTGAGCCATAACATCACTCCTGAAAGGTGGGTTATGGCAATGCGGAGCACTCATGGTAAGCACTTCAAGCAATTTCCAGATCAGAAACATGTTTAAGGACACAATTAGGGCTGTTTTCCTGTGCTGGAACAAAGGACTTGCCCAAATCACCCTGGTTTATGCAACTGGCAAAAAGGCCTTAGCCTGGATTTTTAAATTATTATTTCCCATCAACGGTTATCATTAATCTCAGGGACATTTAGGTGGGGGAAATCCAAACCACACTATTCTCATTAACAGATACTTTCACTGTGGATTGCTGGAATTTTCTTTGTCACTTGTTTTAACATCTGTTAGCACTTAAAAATAAGACGTATTTGCTCATACATCACCCACTAACATATCCTTGGAAGTGTTCAAGGCCATCCTGGATGGGGCTCTAAGCAACCTGGTCTAGTGAAAGGTGTCCCTGCCCATGGCAGAGGGGCTGGAACGGGATGGTCTCTGAGGTCCCTTCCAAACCATTCTGTGATTCAATGATGAACAGTAACACACACTTCTTAAACAACATTATCAGGAAACACGACATCCTTAGAACCTGTTAATCACACTAGATGTAGAAAAATTACAGTAACAGTAAATTTTCTGGGTTTTAAGACAAGACCTCAAGGTGAAGGTAAATGAATAAAAATCCCTTTCCTGTCCCTCCCCACATAACAAAAACCAACCCAAAACGACCTTGCAGAGAGCCAAGCCACAGCCCAGACTGAGCTCTGCGAACCCCGCACGATCCAAAGGGAGCAAACGCCTAAGGAAAGAGGGCGCGCAAGGTGCCAGGCGCCTGTCCCCGTAAGGGCAGGAGGGACAGCACGGCCCGTAAGTATCCACAGGGGCCGGACACCCGCCCGGGCGGGGAACGGAGAGGGGGGAGCAAAGGAAAGGAAGGAAAGAAGCAAGGAAAGAAAGGAGAGAGGAGGAAAGGAGAGAGGGAAGGAAAGCGACAGGGACGAGGGCGGAGGGCGAGCAGGGACCCGAAGGGGAAATGGGCGGGGCCTCCCCAGGCTCCGCCCCTCCCGCTCGAGCAGCCCGCGCCGGCCC